>MNCL01000290.1:0-93023 GCA_001932985.1 Proctacanthus coquilletti
GATTTTAGAAAATCATCATCACTAATATCAATGAGAATTTTGTAATGGATAAGAAAAAAAAAAAAAAAAAACAACAAAAAACCAAAAAAAGTTAGATACAAATGTAAAATGGTAAATATTTAAGAAAATTATAAACTAAAAGGTAAAAGTTAAATATAAAAAAATTATCTAGTGATAAGCATGTTCTTTTCTTTTTTATTTTTTTATTTTTTGAGAAAATTCCAAACTTTTTCCGAATTTAAAGGTTTAATTTTCATGTTAAAGTTAAAATGAATAAGAGAATATATTAAATTAAAAAAAAAACTAATGTAAAAATAAAACAATACTTTTCAAATTCAAAAAGAAATTATTTTTATATTTATTTATTTATTTATTTATTTTTTTTTCATAAAAATTTCCTCTTCGAATTAATTAAATATTTATTGTTTGAATTACCGAAAAAAAACAAACGTTTCACTTAAGTGAATTAACTCTTTCAAATCGTAGTCTGAATACCTAAATTTAATTTTATTTAAATTTATAATTAAAAAAATTATTCTTTGTCTGTTGTAATACTTAAACTGTTTAACAAAACAAAACAAAAAAAAAATCTTTATAAAATTCTTTTAAAATTCACCTTTTAAGAAAATCGAAAATTTTAAGAACCTTTTATTCTAATTACCTTTACTATCATTAATTCGATGTACCTCGAATTGGTCATGTAATCCGCCAAAATATGTCACACATTTTAGGGGTACAGTATAGCACACCTTAACTACCTATCTTCTGCCTACCTTTAAATTGTCCTTATCCTTTACCACCTTCACAATCTTCTCCTCCTCTGACAACGAAAACGACGACGACGTCTCGTATCATCCTCCATCCGTAACATAAGTGTGTTAACCTATGGCCTTAACAGAACTTCTACAGACGTCCTTATGAAAGGTGTAAGGGAAGTTAAGAAAAAGAAATTATAAGGAAAATAAAAGCGTTGCAATAGCCCAAAAAAGACTATAACGACTACGACTACGGCAACGTATCCAAAGAAAGGTAAAAGAAGGTTTTGATAGTAGCACCAGGTAGAAAGGGTTTCACATATTTCCCTTTGACGGAATGTACAGGTGAGGGTGGAGACTATTCAAGTTCCACAGGCACACCACACATTTTCCACATATACGCAATATACTTAATTTTTTTTTATTTTATTTTTTTTTTATTTTTTTTTTTATTATTATCTTTGGTTTTATTTTTGTAACCCCACTTACGTCTGATGGGATAAAGTGAAGGTAATTTTCTGAATATAGACAGAGAAACAAATACGTAATCAGTGGTTACCTTGATGGTAGAATGAATCTGAATCCCCATCTTAAGATGTTGCCATTGGGCAAGGGGACATTAACCATAGGTGATGGTATCCTAAAAGTACCATCCTTTTTAGCATCCCTTTTATCTGTATAATACGACATCGAAGAAAATGTTGGAATGGGAATTGTAAGATACTGTTTCTCCTTAAATTTTATAAAATACCCGAAGACTAGAGATCCTAGAAGGTGTAGCATTGTGATGGGAATGGAGGACAATTTAACGCCCAGCCAATTGAGATAAGAAAATGTGAAAAAGTTGAGCAATTTTAAAAGTTTCTTAACTTAAGTATTCTTGAACGTTACCTAAGAATATTTGGGAATGGAAAAGGCATCGGGGAAAGGGTTGAATGAACTGAATCCTAGAGATTATAGTTAGAGTTTTTGAGGGCTGAATGGAAAATTTCGAGAAGAGAATTCCTGAGGATATATAGGATAACGAACCCTTTGGGGTGAAACTAGAATTTTCTTGGTATAACTATAAGGGGTACAAGTTCTTAACTCTACATCTATAATTTTTTTTTTCTTATTTTTTATCTTTTATTTCCCTAAAATAATTTTCGACCCTCCGGTTTAATTGTGTAATAGGTAATTAAGGTAATATGATGAAACCCATTGTAGGCTAATAATTGGATAAATTTATCCTTTAACTGTACCCTTCGCTCCTACCCCCCCAACCATAATCACATATGATATTTTATCGTGAAGTCCACCATCTAGAACCATTATACTTCTTGAACCCTTTGAAACCCCCCTCGGCCCCGCTCCATCCGAAAGATGGAACGAGATCAACAATATGAGATATCAAGGGAAGTACTTAAAACTTGATATCGTCCCATGTGTTGTCTTGCGTTGAGTTTTTATGAACAGGCCAAAGGAGGACTTCTTATCCTCCTTTTCTTGAATTTTGTGGGGGATACGTTGGTGACAAAATTTAAAATTATCACATTAAAGAGTGTATGACAACATCCCCCCATGGGATGGATGGAGGGTGTGTATGAAGGTTTTCGTTTTTTGTTTTTTTTTTTTTTCTTTTAAATGATGGGTTGGGGGGTAAAAGGGTAGCAGCAAAGCAAGAAGAAAATGAATATTATTTCCTGATGTTATGCTGCTGTTCTGCCGTTTAAGCTACAAAAGGGACGATAAGCCTACGGACATGAGGCACAGGACGAAAAATTAACATCTTCTGAGAATCACACGTATCCACGCATATTCTTCTATAAGGAATGACAGGGGGGAAGGGATATGGGGGCCAAGAAAATGTTTAGATGGCATGAAAATATCCAGAATATAGAGTTTAAGGGAGTGTTTTAACACTCGTATTCATTGAAGGAGGTGACGGGAGCCTACTCCCAGTAGGATTTTGAGATTAGAGGATGGAGAACCGCACGTAGATGCGAGAAAATTAAGAAAAATTGACTGTTGAAGGTATCTTCTGATTAAGGTTCTTGCAGGTAATACATACATGTATAATATCATATTCCAAAATTTTTAAACCTTTGGGGACAAGGGGCGAAAATGTTGACATAGATGGTGATGGTTATAGTAAAAGCCCAGTCTCAAAAACTTCCCCCACACAAAAAATAAAATAAAATAAAATAAAAGTAAAGAACCACCTTCTTCGGATGCTAGTACTACTCTACTACCTACTCCTCCTGGATGCTACGGTGGATGCTTATCCCGGCGTATTCATTTTCCGCTCCCTTACCCAAAAGCGTACTCATCAGTCGCATTCAACGTCACCCCCCCCCCCCCCACCTCTGGCCATACTATCTACAACAACCTGTGGGAACGGGGGGACGGGGGGGACGATGGGAGATGTATCAAGTTAGGAAGGGAACAGGGGGATCTATGCATGGAAATAGCGCTACTCATATAAAGAGTATGGCTAAACATTTCCCAGAGGGACATGCAGTTAATTTTAAAAGAGGATTTTAAGGGAGTTTTAAAAGTAATCTTGGAGTCCTGAATATTTTAGCGAATGGGTGAAATTTTAAAGACTAGAAATGGCACGGTTGTGTTATAGTGTATATGATGCCTGAATTTTATGTTATGATGCCCGAGAGTTTAACTTGCCTATGTATGTAGAAAGATGCCCGCCGCCTCTAACCCCTTATTACATCCCAAGGGAACACTGATCGCGAAATTGGGATAGGTAAAAATGGTTATAAGATTTAATAACTTATTTTTATCCATTGTAAATGTTGGCCATGAAAAATCTAATCAAGATAACATAAATATATCAAATTCTTTTAGACAGATAAAATTAATTATTAGAAATTTTTCATTATTATTAAAATAAAAACAATTAACACCATTTCAATTTTCTATTAAGACAAATTAAAATTTTTAACATAATTTAAATTGTAATTAATTATGATTCGATTTAATAAGCAAAAAAAAAAAATATAATAATTATAAAATACTGGAATACTTCACATCTCTTTTAGTTTTACGTTTTTAACACTTAAAACATTTTCATACACAATCAATTTTAATCATTATCATAAACCTTTTCTGTGTTTTTTTTTTGGTTTTTGTTTTTTTTTTTATTTTTTCTTTTAAATGTGAAAAATTGGCATATTATTCTCATATAAAATGGTCGATACAATCGTTTTAATTGTATCGTTTAATTAAATCGAATTTATGGAATATATGGCAACAAAAGGGTCCTGACCAAAAATTTAATATACATACTTATTGTTTACATTTTTACGTAGACTTTATAAATAATCACCTTATATAATGATTGGAATACTTTTCATACTTAACCGCAAATTTATCGTTTGCTTCCATATCATTTTTCGATGTGGAAATTTTAATATTCGACCATTGTATATGATGCTGCTGCTTACCATGAAAAATATTCCGCTTCATTATAATTCATGGACAATATACAGATCTCAATATTTACCATCTGAACACAATCAAAAATGGTTAATTATTAAATTTATATTCTGATAGTAAATTTTACAAACACACAAGATTACCAACAACTCATCACCGTTTACTGGTCCATTCGGAAAATTTTTTTAAGATATCAAAATTTTTGTTTATTTAAAAATCGAATGATATAATTGAATAAATATACGAAAATTGTATCATACCTATTTCAATTAGAATATTAAGATAAAGAAAAAAGAAGAAAAAAAAAACAATTAAACAACAATTCAATTTGAAATAGTAATTTGATTAATGAAAATAAAATATTTCTATTTTTCTCGCAGTATAAAATTTTAATTAGTTTTTTTTTTGCTTTTTAATGAAATTTAAAATTGTTATCATATTAAATTATCATACTTAAATTTTATTTTTAAAATAATAATTTTTTACAGTGGTTTATTAATGCGAAAATTTTTAAAATACAATTTTAAAATTATTTTAGAATTAATTTCAATTTAAAATTTTGTTTTATTTGCTATATTAAATAATATTTAGTTTTAAAAAATAAATTTGTTGGAATTTTGAGTTGCTTAGAATTTAAAAGATCGCAAGTAGATGTTTCTGTAATAAAATATAAAAATTATGTTTTGTTTCGTTTTTTTTTGTTTATATAAAATTATTTTAAAATATGCTTTATAATAAATTCTTTTCTCAACTCTTAAATATTTCATTTAGTTACCTATAAAAAGAAAATTTTTTCGTGAATTTCTTCTTTAAGAACTCAATGACGAATCGAATTTTGTTTTTGTTTTTTTGGTATTCAATTTAAGCCTCATAAAAATAATTTTTTTTCTTTAGTATTAGAATAATGATTTTAATACGTTTTTATTTTTATTTGTTTGATGAGTTAATAATCGTATAAGGATTGTATTTTAATGGGAAATGCAGAATGTCCGAAATAAAACAAATAGGACTATTGCACTTTTCATCAAATGTACTATCACTTTTTTTTTATTTTCTGAATGCATTTTAATCTTATTAACATAATTTGGATAAGCATATAGTCCTAAATTAATGATCGTCAAAAAAGAAAATAAAAAATTCTGTAGTAGCATACAAAAAAAATAAAATTCCATCAACGGGAGGGATACGATAGTCTTAAGAAGGATAGAAAAAGAAAGAGAATCATCCTCCATCTTCGATGGATACCAAGTTGTGGGTGACGACGACGGTTCGCCATACCTCCAAGCTAAATTCAGATAAAAAGGTAATTGAAAACCCTTCAAAAGCAAACAAAATGCCCTACCAAGTCCTGCTACCGTTCAGTGACGAGAAATTACTTTTTTTTTTATAATACATACGTGCATCTAGGTGTATATGTATAAAATACAAAAGGGGAGCAGAATTCCAAAATAATAGGAGTAAGAAAAAACAAAACCAAAAAATAAAAAATAAAATAATAAGAATCTTCTTGTGTCGCACAAAAAAGGTGATGGGTATTTTCTTGTGAACCGTATCCGGTCCAACCAACACTTGAGAAGACCACTACCTATACAATTTTAAGAATACTCTGTGGAACCTTTAGGACGTCCTCCATCCACCCAAACCCTGATCCCTTTAAGGATGTATGGATTTGTATAAGGGGAGAGGCTCGCGCGCACTAATAGAACATTAAATTTGAATATTTGAGCCCTTTCTTTCTTAATGTCGTCCTCGACGGTCCTCCTCGAACGTCCTTAACGTCGTCATCATCATCCTCAACGTTGGTTTTGTCATCGTCGTCGTCGTCGTCGTCGTCGTCGTCGTCGCCAAGAACTGTGTAGCAAAAATTGAGAAGAAAGGAAAATCACCACATCCATCCACCCACCCATCTGACACCCTTATCCTGTTCCCATTCACCGTACTGCCCGCCCATACCAAAAAATAGGTTTTTGTCGCTTACCACCACCATAGCCATAGCCGTAGCCACCTCATCTTTGGGGATCTCCTTTAACTCAAATTGTTAAGGGAGGCCCGGTCCCTGGACTTGAGTCCGGGATACTGGATCCCAGAATGGGGTAAAACTTTTGGAAGGGGGCAGAGATGGTCTAAGGATGGTTGGTTAGATGATTCTGTGCCACACAAATAGAACCAGTAGACGGGAAGATGATGACGACGACGACGATGATGATGATGGTGATGATGATGATGCTCCTGCTACTCCTTGGCTTTGGCTTCCTGCCTAGCAAAGTATAATGTTGGGGACTAGTATGATGAATAAGAAGAAGAACAAGGAGATTTGAAAGCGGTCTTTTTATGCAAAGAATGGTAAAACTTCCCGTAGGGCTCTTACTCGTCCGGTTGCGGGACATAGCAAACCCCTCCATTTCATTCACAACCTACCAAAAATCTTTCCCTTATTTTGTCCCTCTTGTTTTTCGAAATATGAAGAAAAGTTGAAAATGTCTGAGTCAGTCAAGAAAATCTACTTTGGAAGTGGGATGGACACCTTTTAGCCACCACCATCACAGCCATCTTTGAATAGAATAAAAAACAAAAAAAAAAAAATCAACAGAAGACAAAGCAGGAAAAATCTATTCAAATAAAATTAATGAAAAAGGTTTTTAGGATTTAAACTATTGAAATTTATAAAACCAAATTCCAGTAAAAATTTTTTTAGTTTAGAGAATGATATTTTATTTTATTTTTTAATATGTTAAAGATCTTTATTTGATTAATTTAACGTATTAACTTAATTATATTTTGATTTTAAACATTGTTTTTTTTTATTTTAAAGGTTTTTTTTTTAAATTTATTTTACAATTATTATTAGTAATTTTTCATTGGTACATTGTTACACATTAAGAAAAGAAAAAAACGGACGTAATTATTTTTAAAATTTGCAACTAATTTCTTTTTTTGTAATTTATTGATTAAATATAATTTATTAAATAAATTTAATTTATTTAATCTTGTGGAAAAAAAATAATAATAATAATAAAGTAGCTTTCTTGCTTTTATAATACCAAAGGAATTAGAACTCTTACCAGAGAAAAGTATAAAACTTTATATTTTTCCTTTCCTAAGGAGAAGAACTGCAAACGAAGGACGATGCTGACTCTGCATGAATGTAGGAACCATCCTGAAATAGATTACGCGACTTTTTGGGGGAGGTAGAAGAATCCCATTCCCTTCGGTCTAAGTAAAGTCGTCCTCGTCGCCGACGACCCGAAAATGGTAGAGAAAGGATATCGGGAAAAAAGCGTGAAGAAGATCGTTACGTTATTGTAGGATACTAAGAAAAAGGATGGAAATATCCCTTTTCAAGGGACACTCGAACCTTCTAGCACATAATGTAAAAAATATACAAGGAGAGTTTGCTCCATTCAACTTGTATGTGGGTGTGTCTTTTGTGTTTTTAACCCTACCTAAAAAGTTTCAAACTGTACGTTGGCCCTAGCCTTGCCTTTAAGGCAAATATACAACTCTTCAACAGCATCTTCGACGAACTTTTTCGCTTCTTTATGTATACAATTCTTTCAATTCACTTAATTTCCTTTTTTTTTTTGTCTTTGTCCTCTCTTTTGTCTCAAAAAAAAAAAAAAAGCAAACAAACAAACAAACAAAGAAGAAAAGCATCTTATCTTTCTTTATACACTAAAATAATTTTATAAAATTAATAGTATTTTAATGAATCAACCGCATAGATCAGATAAAGTAGGATATCTATTTTAATTACACATTAGAATCTAAAATAAAAAATTAACCCTTTCCTTATAGCCCTCTTCTACACCAAAAAAAAAAAAAACCAAAAACAAAAAAACAATAACAATGGTTCAAGATCATAAATCATATGATACCAAGTCATCACAGTTGTTGTATGTAACGTTGAAAAATGTACTTAGACTTAGTACTCTATCCCATCCTCCACCCTCACCCGATTTATGAGATATGAATACCCTACAAAACCTTTATCAAAGGAAAAAAAAAACACACACAAAAGAAAAAAAAAAATAGGAGTCTTCAACCTCTCGGATGAATGCTTATCTTATAGTTTTGTCTCTCATACGCAACATAACCTTTTATATTTCTTCTTCCGTACTGAACTGATATATTCAAAAGGATAAACTTAAGAAAACACCTACAACAGCTTTTACTCCTTCTACTTTACCTCATATAGACTTCTACATTTCTATTATCTTATCCTGTACCTTAAATATCATCACACATTTCATACCATAAAATTTCCTACTATTCTATAGCTATAGAATAGAAATTGTTGGTCGGTATGTTAGTACAGGGTGTTGAAAATTATACTATTCTATTTAATACATAACTGGCAAAAGGTGATGATGTTTTTGTTTGAATTTTCGTGGGTACTACTGTTAGCGATATTAATGTCTTACAATTTATCTTAACATTTTGTTTTTGTCCTTTTTCAAAGTATCTCACTTTTGTCTAATGTATAAACATTTCTTTACCTAAAATCCCCCCTCCAACTTTCCCTCCCTCCCATTATATTTTGTATAAAGGTTGACGGTTTCAAAACCAGAATATAAATTGTATACTTCTTTCACTTTATATCATAGTATAACTCTTACTAGTAAGTTCCCCCTTTACCTAGTCCATTCCACATACATCTCATTCATTGTTTCCATTGTTTTAGGATAAACTATCAGAGTACGATGGTGGAGGGCTATTGTAAACAATGATAGCCCATTCCGGACTTCTCTATATATTTCTATTCTATTAGATTTTCGAAACTTTTAATGAAACTTAGTCCTATGAAGATGAAGAAGTAATACTAAAACATTAAAGGTATAAGAATTGATAAAACAATTGAGTTACACCCTATCCCTTTAATCTTTTACCTACTGTTTTTAATTAACACATAAAAGACAAATGATATATGCGAGAAACTACTTAGTTTTACAAGACTAAAAAATACTTGATATTATTTTACAATGGGATCACGATTATTTCTAACAGTCTAAATATAAATATATATGGTTTTTTTTTCTTCTACGTATAATTAAATCTTAATTACTTAATTATAGTGTATATACTAAAACAAACATATTTTAGCCCTTCAAAATAAAAACCACATAACGACGGTTCCGTATTTTTTCATAAATACGAAATTATTAATCCTAATCATAATAAGTTTAAAAAAAAAAAAAAATAATAATAATAATAATAATTTTTTTGTTAGAAATAAATAATTACTCATCTTCCACTCCCGTAGAATAACAAAATTAGTTTTTACTGATTAAAAATTCCTCACTAGATTTCGGGGAATCCCCGAAGAGGTAATAAAATTAATTTGTTTCTTGTTTTGGCATTTCTGTCGCCAATTACTGTACTATAATTAAATATAGCCCTGAATTGCGTTTATTGCTGATTTATAATTACAACTTTAGTAAAAAAAATCTTTCTGTAATGCATTTTACTTAATCCCACAATAAAAAATTATAATTGTTTAAAAAAAAATGGGGAAAATTCGCCTTTTTCGCTTGTTTAAAATTCCATTCCGAGCGTTAAAGTCACTTGCGCCAAAAAAGGGCTAGTGCTCCGAGCAGCTCTCGGTGCCCACTTTCATTTGGCGTCGGAAAAAGGGCAGGTGAAATTTCGTCAAATTTTCGAAAAAATTCCAAGGGACTCCAAACTCCACGGAACTAGGCAAATGGGGTATCAAATTAAAGAGCGTGCTCTATAGACCTCAGAAAATAAAAGAAATCGTGAATTGGACGAAAAATATCCAAATTAGAACTAAAAGATCTAAGGGATAGTATTGAAAACTTTAAAAATCAATCATGGGAATAAAAATAAGTATTTAAAGTAAAATAAATTCCTTGAAAAAAACATGAATTAGTAAAAAAAATATGTTTAATTGATCGTACGCATAAATCATACAAATAAAATTAGATAAAGAAATAATTACAATTTAAATAACAAAAAACCAACAGAATATTAAAGTACAATATTCCTGGAACCCCAAAATGATCATCTCACTGCTCGATCCACGGACTACTGGCCTCACGATCGCGTAGTCCAGTGACCCAGTAGACACCTGAGCTATTTACCCAGTGATCCCCTGACTCTCTCTGACCTGTCGGACTATTGACTCCACTCCATTTGACCTATGCACCGGGCTAGAGGCTCAGACAACTTGGCTGACGCCAACTTAGAGATCACAGCTCCAAATAAACTGTGTAAAATTGCGTCTATAGTGGTGCCCGCGAGTTCAACTGCTTCAGCGGAAGCAACCGGGTCATCTTTAGTCGCGCTCCAGCGGACAACTCGATAGGTGCAGATCATGTCAGTCGGAAGGTCGATCAATGAGCCGAAATCTTCGATCATCTACTTGGCCAATAGTGAATTACTACAAGTCCTGGACTATGAGATATTTCGTTCTATGCACTCTAAGCATAAACTAATACTGTTTTTCATTTCTAATATTTTAATTATAATTAATTAACTATTTAATTGCTAAATTCTATACTTAATTTTTACATGTTGGAATTTGCATCCCTTTTAATGTCGACATAATAACAATTAGAAATATTTAATAAATGATGACCTTGTACTACTACCCTTAAATTTATTTGATTTTTTATTTTATTTTATCTATATTTTTTTATTTTTTGTTTTCGAATTCTTAAATATCTGAAAGATCGTAATTGCTTACACACACGATGGTGGCAAATTTGAACTGTTGCTCTTCATGAATTAATTTTATTAAAAGGTACACAAAAGACTTTAAACGGATGCACGTATCATCCTCACACTCGATATAATAAATGAAGGGAAATATATCGGTGAAGTTATGCCACCATTGTCGAGGGGGTATGTTACTTTAAGCCTATAACTACGTATGTCTTCTAGCCGGTATTGCTCCCATCTTCCGGCCAAAAATCTTTCCACTTTTGGGCTGTTTTCTGGATAGAAAACATCAATCCCTATCCCGTCACCCCTATCATCCCACATTATACCCTCATTGCCGGAAGGTTATTTCATTTCTTCCAAGAATACTTTAGACCCTATTTCGTGTATTTTATAGTATAACTATTTAAACATATGTAAAAGGATAACTTTCATTCATTTATGAACAGGGAATATACGAACGTTGACATATTTGAGATACCATTAAATTAGGTTATATTAGCCCCACATCCAGGACCTAATTTTTTCACAACTAGACTAGACTAGACTCTAGACTTTTGTATTTATATTTTTAAATATTTATAAATTTTTTTTTTCTGATACATTTTGATATTAGAAAATAGAAATTTATCAAAAATTCTTATTTTTAAGTAGTAGTAATTTAAAAATTTAAAAGCATAAACTGATTTAGAAATATTTTAAATATCTGGAATAAAATTCTTAGTTCTAATATAATTAAAAAAGAAAAACATTATTATTTCTCTCTATGATTCTACAACCATTTTAAATAAATTAATTAAATAATATAATGAAAAAAAACGACGTGGTTTTTACGTTTAAAACAATTTTCATATAAAAATCTCATTAAAAGTAAATAAAATTGATAATTAATTGAAAAATCCGTAAAAATCTGTGCAAAAAACAAAAAAACATTTCCACAGAAAAATAAGTGGATAAAAATTAATAAAAAAGAAAAAAAAAAACAAAAGGTAAAAAAAAATATTCTCTGAGTTAAGTGAGTTTACCCAATTCCCCCTGCTCCCACCATAAGGGGGATAACTTTTCCTGGATGCGATCCCTCTCTAGTAAAATGGCCATACATTTGGCCAACAAGTAACCAACAGGCCCGGATGGGAAAAATGTGCTGGACACCAGGGATCCAGGGATCCCCTTTTGTTCATACACCGCATAAAAGTGTTACACTATGTGCACAAAAACGGGAAAAAAATGAAAAGGAAAAAAAAAGGGTTTAGAGTGTGTACAGATGGGTCTATAGTCCTGTGGTCAACTGTGAAATGAATTGCGGTCATTACGAACAGATTTTTCGCTAAACCGTCGGAAAAAATTGCCCTTTAATTTTATCCCGTGGGAAGGGTTCATTTAGCAGTTAATCCATAATTATGTTTTTTTTTTGTTTTTTTTTCTATTATTATAACTTTAAAATTTAAAAAGTTTTATACCCGATATTCTTAATAGAGATTTTAATATGGACTCTTAAAATATTATATTAGATTTTTTTTTTTTAAAACCGTTTTAATTAATTGATTTACAATTTATAAATATCATAACTTTAATAAAATTTTAATTTTAGAAAAAAAGTTCTTAAAAATTTTACTAAAAATAAAATTTTGTTTCTTATTAATTACCTTTTAAATATTAATCACTTTGCGGAGTAATTCACTTTTAATTTAACATTTAACACATTTTAACACAATCATCACTTTTCATAAACACAATAAACACGAAATTAATTAATTAAAAAACAAACAAACCCCCCAAAAAAAAAAAACAAAAAACAGATAAATTTCAAAAGTTTTTTTTAAAAAAAACAAACTTAAAACAGATAAAAATTTTCTTATCTCTTCCGGAAAAAGAGAAAAAAGAAAAAGAAGGACCATCGAGATGACCACACGTACTAAAAGTGACCTTGCATGCAATTACACGTATCCTTCGGGAAGCTGTTACAATCCCGAAAATAAAAGTAAAAATAATCGTTTTATTTAAAGGGTTGAAAATTGCCTGGACACATAAAAAGGGCCAAACAAAAAAAGTAGATTTTTCTGGTTTTATATACTTTTTTTTTTCGCGCGCACGAACGTAAATTCACACAAAGGCCAGGCGTAGGGTCAGAACGGTCAGTTCAGTTCAATTTGGAGCCCATCAGGGGAATCCCCTTTCATTGGAAAATATTTCATGCAATGACATCAAAAGGGTTGGGGTTGAAACCGGTTCTCTTCTTCTTTTTTCGTTTGAATACAAAAAGGAAAAACGTTTTCTTACTCCTGTTTTTTTTTTTCAAATCATACCTTTGAATGGACAGTGGTCATCGTGTAATAGGGTCATGTCCTTCTTTTTTTTTTTTTTATAATTGCGTACACGCACTCCGGACAGCTGCAACTTAAATCCCTAGAAACTTTTCTAATACGTGCGTATTGACCATTTTAAAGGTTTAATATATTTTCGAAAATATTTAAGAATATTTTAATATCCTTTTAACTCTATTTATTTCTTGTTAGTTATAGTTTAAAATTATTAAAGGCAATTTTCAAATTTTATAAAATGTCTTTAATTTGGTATAGAGTGCTTTTAGTATCCCTTGAGCTTCTCGCAATTCCGCGCCCCCAATCTTTATACAGACTATTGTCACACTTTATCATCGGATATATCCTTAAAATCTCTCTCGAAATCCCTTTACCCCCATCCTATCATCAAATCCTAGATTTATTATAGCAGAAAATGGACAAAAAAAAAACATGTCTCTTGTTTTTTTTTTGAAGTGATAGAACTCCATCGTGTCCTCCATCTTTTAAAAAATAAAAGAAAATAGAAAACTGTCCGAATAATTTTTTAAGGGTAAGAGAAGAAGATTTTGAATAGTATAGGATTCTATAGACATCATACACCCCATACTACTACTCCCCCGCCATTCTAAGATATGAGAGACCAACAACGGTGTTATCTACCCTAGACCAGCTGTAACTCACAAAAGGTGGCAACTAGAGACGATGATTTTATTCTATAAGGCATCGGACTGTGATGACTGTGTGCACTCCTAACTGGGATACATAGAGGTAAGGTAAGAGGAGGGATACAGGTAGAAGGGTTTATTATGTGGGTGGGTTTATAGAGGTATGGCTTCCGGGACGACAAAGAATGGCTGGGAAAACGGCAAGGACAACGTCATCTAATGACGACTACGACGACAACGAAAATGATTGGGAATGGTGTAGAAGTTAAGGGTTGTAAAATTTCTATAGAAAGTGAGAAAAAAAAATACAGAAAAAAAAAACAAGTAATGATGGGGTGATGGAAAAGGTTGAACAATTTTTCAATAGGGAACGAACTGATTCTATCCTATCTCTGTATCCCTATTTTTTTTTATGACTAAATAAAAATTATGGTATAAGCAAAATGATGATAGAATACAAAAAAATATAAAAGAAATAAATAAAATAAGATGAAAATTAAAAAAAAAAATAAAAAAAATTAGAAAAATCTATAGATGATAATAAGAAAAATTATATTACATTACATGCACATAGAACCCTAGAAATGCCCTCAAATGGTAAAAGCCTATCATATTAAATGTAGTTGTGCCCTTTTTCTAAATGTTTAACCATAAAAGGTGTTTTTACTTCTTATACTCGTTGTGTTTGTATAAATTTTTGGGGGAGGACTAGCCAGAAGAAGATGCTACTGTACAAATTCTACTATCCATGATAAAGAAGAAAAATATGCAAATGTTTCTCTCGGTATTTTCGGTCGACAATGGTAAAATTTTCTTGAATCAAGTCGAAAAAGGAAACCCTTTTTCACTTTATATCTTCTAGATTTTCTATTTGTACTTGCTTGGACTTGTACAGACAGAAAAATACTTTTCCCGTTTGGTACAGTTCTTCTTCTGTTGAATCTCCTTGGATACGTCCCAAATGATAGCTGGCAAAATGTTCTTATATCTTATATATATATATATATCTAGTTATATACAAGAAGTATACTATAGTATGAACGTAACGTCTACTTCATGAAACATACCTTCAAACATTCTGTGCAAATATCACACCATTTTTGTGCTATCACAGAGGAAGTAGAACCTCCTTGGTCCTGGGTAAAGATATTATAGGGTTAAGAGAAAAACGGTATATTCTAAAAAGGGTTTACCAGAATGGAGTGCTAGAAGAAATTTTCTTTGCATAATGTCACTTTTATTCAAATTTCTTCTCTTGCTCGAATTATTTTCCTTGGTTTTTTGGACTTTTTGTCTATACATAAAAATGTATCCAAAAAAAGGAACATTTATCTCTATCTATGGGTTGAAAATGGAATGAAAAGGGTATGCAAGGGAGTAAACTTACATTTTATTAATATCTTATTACATTTTCTTAGTTGTACTAATTATAAACGATAATAATAATAAGAAAGGATTGTTATATGCATATAAAAAAAAAATTTATTTATAAATAATCAAATCAATTACACCTCCAATCCTGAAGACAAATTCTTTGAAATTAATTTAAACTTTATTTTTTTTTTATTATAATTTTTGATTGATTTATAAAAAAGTTGAACTAATAAAGTAATATTTTGTTTTTTTTTTTTTAATGTAATTTTTATATTCTGGAAAATATAATTTTTTTTCTTTATTAAATTGCTTTGTAATTTTTGATTATACAAGTTCAAAATTTTTTAAAAAAAGAAAGACTTAAATAATAAATTATTAAAATAAACGATTGTAATAAAATCGATTATTTGGAATGATATTTTTTATTTTATTTTATTTTTATTTTTAATATTATTTTATTTTTGTTATATTTATTTTGTTTTGTTTGTTTGTAAAATACTAAAATAAAAGTATAGCAAAAAAAGGAACAGTTTTCTTAACCGAAATAAAAGCTTTAATCAAGAAAAAGCGAAAAATTACATGTAATTAAAAATATAAAAAAAAAAACAATATAAATAAGAATTGTAAACAAAATTTACTCTATAATGTTGATCCTTATATTGTAAAAAAATAGCCTAGAAATAGGAGATCTAAAAAGGGTTTTTTATTGTAAATTCCAATAAGAATTTCTGCAGGTCACTGACCTTATAAGAAAGCTCACCCAACACGAAGCTTAGGGCTGAACGGTTTGTGTCCCAACTTAGTGTAGTCTACTACGGCCATTGCATACTTTTCGGTAAGATTTTTTTTTTATAATAATTCCTATTTGAGTTACACTTTTATACACTAAAATCACTAATTAATAAAACTAATTTTTATAACTAGTATTTTACAAATATATAAATTTTTTTTTAACAATAAGCACACATGAATGCACATATTTTTTGTTTGTTCACAAATTTCGTCTTATATAGTGTATATGTATAAATTTTTTTTTTTTTTAAAAGAAACACCACAAAATGAATTTAATTATAGTAGTAATTATAATAGAAGACTTTATTTATTTATTTATTTATTTTAAAAATCACGTGAGGGACGACGGTCACATATGAGACTCTCTAAAGAAACTGGTTGCTATGTTTGTTGTTTCACATGGAATCACATTTGTGGGTGCCATAAGAGGGAACCCAATCCTCCCCCGTACCCCATTGCCCTTCGTGTGTTTATTACCCCCCATATGTGCATGAATAATGTGGGATGAAAGAAGGAATAAGGTACAAGTACAAAAGATTTGAAAGAGGGTATCCTTGAGCTTTTCTAATAGAATTTTCCTCAACTCTTAATTTCAATATATTTCATCAATACAAGGGGCAAAATGTTCCTGAATAATTTTTCTTAAAAAAAAAAATAAATAAATAAATAAAAAAATAAAAAAATAAAAATAAAATAAAAAATAAATAAATAAAATAATAATATAATAATAAAATAAACAAAAATAAAACACCTCATAAAAGGGGTTTAAAAGGGAAAAGAAATACGTGCAAAATTCGAAAATATAAGCACGTGAACAAATCATTGATGAAAACTTTCATTTTAAGGTAAAATCAAAGGGAAAATTCCTTTTAACGTTAAGACCGAAAAGGTAAATGTACAAAAAAGGGTTTTCTTCAGGGGAATCGGAAAATATTCCAAGGAATTTTCGGGGGTTTTTTCCCTTAAAATTTTATACATTGGAAATTTTCCTAGGGGTAAAACTTAAGTACATACAGTTTATATGAAGCGGGGAAAACTGAAGAAATGATTTTCTCTTTAGAGAATATTCTTGAGAGTCCTCTGTTTTCTGGGGGAGTAGTGTATTTATGTAAAATTGTAAGACGTTTTCTTGTCTTCGAAGGAGGAAACCTATTCCTTTCGATTTTCAAAAAAGCTTACTATATCAGACGGTAATCGTCTACCGTAGGATGTGGACAGATTCCCAAGGATTCTGGCTCTGAGCTATCTCATGCAAATTTTATAGTATAATTCCTATTTGTTTTCTTTATAAACATTTTTTTTTTCTATAAAAACGTTCTACTGTTTTCAAATAAAAAATAAATAAATAAATAAATTTCGAATTATTTAAATCCAATAATAATAACAAGAAAAAAAATAATTGTTTGATAATATTTTTAATTCTAAAACGTTTTAATTTACTCATTCAAAGTTGAATAAGGTGTAGTATTTCATTTTCTATACGTCGACGTCTTAAGAATTTTTTATTCATCATTTTATTTTTTTGTTTATTTGAGATTTTTAATATAAAAAAAGTAAAAAGAAAGGTGTTTAAAAAAAATAAATAAATAGAAAGGTAAATAAATAAATTTTTGTAAAGTAGCAAAAGAAATTTTTTAAGTAGAAAGATGTGAAAAAATTTTAACGAAAGTTGAAACGGCACTTGATAGAACTTAAGAAATTTGATATTAAGAAAAATATCGTTTAATTTTTTAGTCGAGACTAAGGACTGTAAGAGTCTTGCCAAAAAAAAAACTAAACTGGAAAAATTTCGGATGAAAAATTCACCCGCTAGATGAAAAAATCGTGCTAGAATTGGGGATCTATTTCCACTGCATCCAAATGATTTTTATAAAAGCGAATTCTTTCTTAAATCTTTAAAAAAAATTTTTTTTATAAATGATTTAGTGAATTTCATACCGAATATTTAAGCCAAATATTTAAAAAGAAAAATTCCTGTAACAGGCCTTCGTTCTTAAGAACCCATGGACGAGAAATAGAAGAGTAATATTTTAAAATAGACTTACCAAAGAAAGGGCCAGGATGCGTTTTGTTAACAATACTAGAAAAAAGCGTGTCCACCAGCGCCCGAGAAAAAACAAAAAAAAAAGCCGAAACCGACGCGCATTTTCAAATTTAACGGTCACTACACAAAATCACAAATTTCACTGCACCCACTGCACCCACCGTACTCACAACACTTCACCTGTTCAATTAAATAATCGAATTAATCGTGATATTAAACGGCGTTTTACCCCGAAATCATTTTATTTACTTATTTAGTTTTACTTGACCGCTAGAGACGACGTTGCGCTGAGCCCAGTGCACTGAGCGAGGACTGACCAGCGGAGATACTGGGGAACAATGAGCCAACTGCTGAATAACAGTAAAATTCAAAACCGCCCGTTGGCAACAAAACGACTGCTAGGAACATTGTTGCCAGAACATCGATGCATTTGCTCAGTGGGGACCGCTCAGTCGGCTTAGCGCAACGTCGTGGTTATCGCTCGGATAAAAATAAATGAATTATTTAATTGATTTCGCGCGAAACAGTTTGATATAGCGATTAATTCGATTATTTAATTGCAAGTTCAATTAAAATTTGTTCGAACTTTGTTTAAAGGAAGTGCAGTGAGTGCAGTGAAATTTGTGATTTTGTGTAGTGACCGTTAAATTTGAAAATGCGCGTCGGTTACGTTTGTTTTTTGTCCGGGGATGCTGAGCTGAGGCGTTTTTTGTGTTATTAACATAAGAAAATTTATCCTGCCGCTTTCTTTGGTAAGTCTACTTTAAATTAATACTCTTTTTTTTCGCTCGTTTAATATTTTTAATAGGACGAAGGCCTCTTATAGGGATTCTCTTTATTTCTTTCTCTTTATTTTTATCTTTATTTTATTTTTTATTTTATTTTTTTAAATGCTCCGTAAATGGTTTATAAGATTTTGTTTTTATTTTTAAATTTAAGAAAGAATTTATAAAAATGATCTAAAAATAATGAAAATAAAACCTTATCACCTTATCCAACTTTTACGTATTAAAATAATTAATTTACGTTATACATCATTAATTTAATTTTTTTAAATGTGAATTCAAATATATTTTTCGATAATTAAATAAAATGAAAACAAAAGTTTTTTTATTAAAGAACAACTCAAACAGAATATTCCGTGTTCTTATCAAAGTACCTGTGATTGATATGTTTCAATCATTTCCACGTGGTGAAAAAAAAACAATTTCATTTTCCTCCGATTTCCACCGTTAAACTGTTATAAGCGGATAAATTTCCACAAAGGCGGAAAACAGCACAAAAAATTGTCCACCCACAAAAAAGGCGGGTATTCAAAAAAAAAAAAGTAGTACTATATGAGGAAAAGAATGAAACAAATCTCAGCTGTGGAATGTATAAAAACCGCAAAGTGGTCCATTTAAGCTACCGCACCTTTTCCCAGTAGGGAGTTTTTTTGTCCTACGGTCCCTGCGGGAGTAGAATTAACAAAAAAAAAAAAACCGCGCGCGCCAACAACGACGGCAGGGACTCTCGAACCCTTTCCCAGGAACGAGAAAAAATAACCGGGAATCAGATTGAAAAATGTGAAAAAAATGTAGAACAAGCAACGATGGTGCCACAAAATACAAAAAAAAAAAAATACTATAATACCATCAAGGGGGATCCTGTAGCCAAATTTGTTTTATTTTTATTTTTTTATTTAATTTTTGTTTTTTCTACCCGAAAACAAAAAAAAAATAATAAAAAATAGGGAAAAACAGCAGGAACATCATTCCAAAGCAATAGAAGGCGAGAATCACTTTTCACGTGCCCATGCCTACCCCTTGGTGTGGCACGGCACCAAAAGTGAAAATATTGCTGTTGCTGGAGGAAAACTGGGAATTCTCTATGAGACCGGTCCAGAAGTGTCCCATCCCCCATTCTACGAAACCATCCATAGAGAGAAACAAGGGCTGCTGGACCAGGTTTTAGATTCTATAGAGGATGTTACGATGCCCAGGGCTTGTTGCTCGTGGGAGCCGAGCCTGGTTTTTTGCACGTTTTCAATTAACTCATATAATGATGTGACGCTTGCAGAATGATTTTTACGTCATTATAATGGAAAGTGACCGGTGCCCATGGGGGAGAATCCAGCCAATTTTCTGGGAATTCCTCACTTATTGTAGCAATTAGAAATTCTTCCAAGCGATTGTGAATTTAATGCTAGGGTAATTTCAATTTAGAATGATTTATTAGTACTGATATTTAAAAAACAAAACAAAAACGCTTATATAAAAATAAAACAACAATTTTTTCAATCAATTTATTTAATTCGATCATTTTCTTATAAGCGTGTAAAAATTAAATTAAATATACTTAAAAATTAACACATTTATTAAAACATTTTAAAATTACAAACAAATTTCAAATCTTATTAATAATTTATTGTAAATTTTATTTAAATATTCCTTAATATTTCCTTAGAGTTGAATTGAATTAGTACTTTAAAAAAATAAAATTCATTCTTCAAAAAGTAGAATAGAAAAAAAAATATTTAATTTATTTTAATTAAAATTGTTATGTCTTCCTAAACATTTTTAATCAATTTCATTTTTATTAACTTTACAGATTTATTTTCCTTCGATTAATTTACAAGATCAATTAAACAAAATTATGGTAAGTTTTTAATATAATTTTTTATTTTTATAAGCAAAATAAAAAAATATACCACGACTTCTATACCATTTTTTTATAAAACACTCTGTTTGATGAATTAATTGAATCAAATAAAAGCACTTCCTTTTAAATCTGGTCTCCAGTGACGTCATCATAAGTTGTTCATAAGCATTTATATAAATGTAGATATATTTTGTCAAACTTTCTTCTTTTATTATTATTATTTTTTTTTCGAATCCAAAGTGAGTTTAACTTAGTTGAATGTGTTATAAGGAGTAGTGGGTCGACAACCGTCGAGGGCAAGAGGGTTTTACGCGGAGTAGGTGATGTGAACGTGAGTTGGACGAAGTTTTAATGAAAATTTTCAAAGCTTTTTTAGGGTTGCTTGGTTCTCATAAAATTTCCATGAATGTTTTCCCTCTCTACCCTTAAAACCCGAACCAAAACCTTTCTTTTAACCCCCATTCTGTTTCCGACCTCCCAAGCAGCAGTACCAGCCCGTTTTAGCATCCTCGCGCGTCCTTCGCTCTAAAGAAGGTTAAAAAAGGACACAGAAGGAAACTAATACCATGAGGAACCACTATTACCGCCGTTGGAGCACTCTCTATGCCAGAGTGGTTGATAGAGGCGGTGGCGAATAAACGAGCCACCGCATCCCCCCACCGGTCGGGGTTAACGGTAAAGAAGGGGTGGAATTTCGACCAAAGAAAATGGCGGAAAAAGATTTTCAGCGAAAAATTAAATTAAAGTTCTGTGTTTATTAAATATTGGTTTTTTTTTTTGGGGGGGTGGGAGGGGGGAAGGGGGCGTCTGGTTTGTGTTTTACTGTAAGGACTATTAAAAGCTTACTAAAAGTAGTAAAAAATTAATTAGATTAATTTTCCCCCACCACCCCCTCTCCCTATTGAAAACTCTCTTTGGACATCTAAAGGTGTTAGAAATATTTTTGAAATTACAGAGGAGCAAAAAAGAAAAGAAAAATGGTTATAAAAGGAAAATACGTTCGGCTTTAGTTTTTTCCAAAGGCGGAAAAGGATTGGTGGGGGAGGGAGGGGGGAAAGCTACCAGCCTAGTCTAGTGTGGTAACTATTTCACTCTATATTTGCCACTCCTCTTTCAATAACTACCCCTTCCCTTGCCGCATAAAAAGTCATGAAACTCTATAGAAAAGAGGTAAGGCCATACCCCCCCCTGATTCCTCTTGTTCCTTACGGAATTTTCTAAAATATTATAATTTAATATCCTCTGGAAAATTTCCTATAAAAGCAACAGCAGTAGAAATTCAACATAGAATAAGAAGAAGACAAAGGAGAAGGAGTATAGTATGATGGGGAAGGGGAGGAGTTTGGCGACGGGGGGGTAGCAGAACAGAGCAGAAAGGCACACATAGGAACTCGCCAGGATACCTTCATTCTGACGCCTTTTCCCCCCAAAAAAGTTAAGAAGAAGGAATTCCTTTCAAGGGTTCTCGTGGTTCCCGGTCGATGATGATGACGACGACGTTGTAGGTGGAAATGGCGGAATTACTACTGCTGACTGTTGTCGTTGAATACTACTTCATAGAACGTTAATTATTATTTTTTAAAAACTTGTAGGAGAATATGAAGGGTTTATAATTTTAATTAAAAATTAAAAAAAAAAGAAAACAAAAAACAAACAAAACAAAAACAAAATCGTGAGAAGTGGAAAGGGAAAAATATGGAATAGTCGTAATATCTATACGTCGGTACCAGATGCCGTTCCTGCGGGAACTTTTTCGCTATCCCACCGCCGCCATTCTCATCGCCGTCACCGTCGTCGTCGTCGTCGTCGTCCTCGTCCTTGTTGTCGTCATCGTCGTCGTCGTCGTCGTCGTCGTTATCCTGCCCTAGAAAATCGTCCTCAACATTTCGTCGTCCTTTGTGGTGTTGTATATATGCAAGGCATAAGAGGCACCACGGCGCGGCACGTTGTTGCGTTTAGGTGTGTGTTTGCCCATGTCTTCTTATGTGGCTGTGCAGCAACTCCTGCTGGATTGTGGGGTCTCCCGTATTTTAATTTTATATAGCTCCGCCTCTTTTTTGTCTAAGATACACTTTAGCCCAGGCAGTTTTTCTTGTGCTGCCACATTGCCGCGCACCGATACCGCTACACCATCCATCCAGGAAGGAACAGAAATATCCACCTGTGCTCCCATCCCATTATTCTTTTAGTCCTAGCCTCTTTAGCCCCCCCACCCCCTCAACCTCTTTTAACGTCCCCTGTTAACGTCATCGTTCTTTTAAGATCCTTAGGAGTACCATCATAGTCAGTGCTAGATCCTATACTATACTTCCATGCTTTCGTCTGCTTCACCTTTTTCCACCCTATTCTCGTATACATTTTAAATTTTTGGTTGGATAATTTCCTTCTTCTATGCTGCCTGCCTTTTTTCTTGAGCATCTCGGTCGGTACAGTCTCTGGTACCTTCATGTTCCCTACCATTCCTGACAATCCTGTACCTCCCTTTAACCGGTGGTGCGCGCTCTTATTTCAAACCCTACCTCAGTGGGTTTTGTATGGTTATTCTCAGTTCTAGTTCTCATCCCGTGTGTCCTTTCATGTTTCCTTACTGGTGGGATTATAGTACTCCTACTTGGCTCCCTCGGAAAAGAAGAAGAAGACGACTACGACGACGAAGAAGAAGAAAAATAAAATAAAATAAAAAATAAATGAGGAGTGGAATATTTCCTTTTGCCATATATTTCTATCTCTTTCTTAACCCTTTTCTAGGCTAAAGGAATCTTATATTTTTCCGGCGGGAAAGGAAAATAAAGTTACTTTTAATAATTTAGAAGAAAGGATAAAAGGGTTCGATGTTTGTTTTGTTTGGTCCTCTTAAAATCAATTTTTCAACGACTAGAGTAGTTTCTGTCTGGATCCTGAAATATCATCACTATACTTTCATTATTTTTTTTTTTATTTTTTCTCATGAAAGTAGTGGAAGGGATAAACATTTTTAAAGGGTCTATGTCTAGCCCTTCAACCAAAAACATGGGATGAGCTTAACCCTCTAGAGGGTTCATCCCACTTTTTGTCTGGACAAGTCAACGCCATCTACTGATATCCTTTTGTTAGACAATTATAAGAAAATTAAATTATAATAATAATTAAAAAAAAAAAATACTCTAGTAGTTTTTATTTTCATTAATTTCAAAAACACCTTTAATAAAAAAATAAAAATAAATAAATAACAAAAAGAAGAAAAAAAAGTTTACACCATAAAATTTTAAATTAAAATAATAGTGAAAATTTTTATTTAAACAAAAAATTATATTATAACAAATTAATTAAGAGGAATGAGATAATTTATAGAATAAAAAAAAAACATTATAATATAATTTTCTACACGACTACCAACAATTTCTTTAATTCGATATTCTCGAGACAGGAAGAGGGTTGTCTAATTTTATTTTCCATATCTGAAAGAAAATTAAATTGATTAAATATTCTTAAAGAAATTACACGGAAATAATTTAATTCATTTAATAATATCAATTAAAATGATAAATATTTTATGTGTTATATATTTAAAAAGTGAAAATTTAATTATATAATTAAATAAATAATTCTATATTTATTGTATTATTATTTTATTGTTTATAATACACATAACAAAAAAAAAAAACAAAAGACTTAAACAAAAATCTAAACAAAAGCATAAAAAATCTACACAAAAACATAAATAAAAACATAAAAAAAAAGAAAAAAAAACCTGAAACAAAACCATGCAAAAGAAAAACAAAATATGATAAGATTAAGATTTTTATTTTCTTTATTTTTAACACTATACTTTTTATCATTTTTATGGCCCTACAGCAAAAAAAAAAATCAAAAAATAAAATAGATACGAAGATAAGTTTGTTAAAACTAATTTTCTTTTTTTTTCTTATTTTTCAAACACATTAGAGTCTCGTTTTATGCGAATTTATTTTACAAGGTTTTGATTATACGCGGTCGACTATTTCACATGATATTTTTTTTTTATTTTACGCATCTTAATTTTGATTATACGCGGGCACAACAGTAGTGTTAGTGCTTAAATATCAAATTTTAGTATACGCGATTTTGATTTACGCGACATTATCGTAGAATGAAATCTCCTCGTAAAACGATACGAAATAAAAATAAAAAGGATATTTTAGGATCCTCTCCTTTTTCAAAGGAATAATTAAAAAAAAAAGAAAAAAATAGATTATAGATCTAGTTAAATTATATTTCGAATAGAAACACTTTATCATATGAGAGAATTAAGAATTATTAAAATTTAATATTTACGTCCTAATGAGATTACGAGTCGTGTTTCTTTCTTAATCTATAAAATGATAGCACATCCTTGAACTGTGAAAAAGGATACGTACACCTATCCCGGGTACGTGCGGCTCGGTATATCGGGAATGATGTGAAATATTATGGGGAATAGGGCCTTTAGGGTACAAGATACAAGGAATCAAGGTGGGGGGTATAGTGTTTTTGAAAATTCCTATATGTATATATAAATAAATTGCAAGAGAGGAAGAACATTCTCTATCCATTCCCTGTTTTGTAATTAAAATAAATTTTCGCAATAAATTCCCATAAAGTGCACGTGGAAAATTTACTAGAAACTTTCCGAGTATAACACCTGACATAGTAGAGGGTGACAAGGGGAAAGGGGGAGGATTTATATTCAGACCCATGTGGGGAGGGGCAATGTAACAAAAGCAACATTTTTTAGGCGCAAGGGGAGGAGGGGGTGGGTGGTTAGTAGCGATGGTTATAGGAGTTTAAAGGGTTTCGAAAATTTTGGCCTGCAATATGCCAGTAAAAGAGATAATTGTAACATAGTGGAAGTGCACATAGGGTTAATATTTTATTAAATTTTTAAGGCGAACCTAAGGTTAAAAGCTACAGATGAAATAAAATTTGCGTAGAATTATGATTAAAAGAAAATTGGGGTAGTGGTAGACATCCCTATGATGTCAACATGGAGGAATGTTCTAAATTATAAAATTCCACTCACAATATAAAAACAAAAAGAAAAACATTTTCTATCTACCAATGGAATTAAATGAAAAGTCTTAAAATTAGGTATGTTTGGAAAAATGTTTAGATTTTTGCTTAAAAAAATGTTTCTTTAAAAACATTTAAAGGTAAATACGTTTTTATGAGTACCAAAAAAAAAATTATAATTATAACGAAATGGTTTATAAAAAAAAAGTTTTATTTCAACGGTGAGACCGAAATCAAATATTTTTTTTATCCACACAAATTTTTTACTAGGCATAGGCCGCTTTTCGATTTTAAATTTGATTATTATTAAAAAAAAATAAACGAACAAACAGTGATATTTAAAAGAAATAGATTTTTTCAATATATATACATTTTTTTTATCACTCAAAGGGGTTTAAGAAGCAGTCACATTAAAAAAAAAGAAAAACAAAAACCCCAGTTACTCCAGGTATGTTAGAATTTGTTAATTTTAGAGGGGTAAAGGGGGTAAAAGGCGAAAAAGTCTTTATTTTTAAGGTCATCTTGTTGGGTATCAAATAAAAGCTAATTCAAATATGAATCTAATTATATACAATTTAATTTTTCCAAAAATTTTCGCTCAGAAAGGAAAAAATAATAATAATAATAAAAATAAAATCGAGAAAAAAATGAATGAAATTTATATTGAAAAAAATATGTTCTTATTTATTTATTTATTTATTTATTTATTTTAGTTTTAAAGTACATAATTATAATTAATGGTATAGAATACTCAGTGCACGAATGATATTCATTTATGTTTTTATAACAAAAGATAAAATCAATTCTCTCTAATTTGATCTGCACAATAATCAGACAGTCTCGTAGGCACAATTCTATATCTATATAAGGATAAAACAGGAGGAATTCCTAAAGGGATTTCTAGAAGTTATATATAACAAAGAGATGTGATAACAAGTTAACACCTATAGCTATTACTATATGATGTAAAATTTTTCCGTATATTCCGCGTAATGGCAAAGTTGAAACTTTATCGTCAAACTCTTCAGAGTATTAGTAGTAGTAGTAGTAGTAAGGACTGGTAAATCGAGTTTTCACCAAAAGTAAATTATTAAAATTCAAATAGCGTATCCAAGGCATCTTTAGCATAATGGTGCTGTAATTTTATTACAACTGGCTGTGAGATAAAATGAGGATGATGGAGAACAGAACGCAAAATTTTCAGAAGGGTATGAATGTAAGGTGGATGGATAGAAACAACTCTAAGGGTTTGAAAATTGTTGAAGATGAAGGTCTGGATGTATGGATAAGAAGAACTTCGCAAAACATTTCCATTTTAAGTAGGATTGAAGGGAAAAGTTGATCCAAGAGATCTTATAGTATACGGTAGCAATGCTTACAGGCTAAAAAGTAGAAACTCCTTGTTAAGGATCCTTACAAAAGGAGGTATGGTCTTAACATTAAAATATGAATTCTATGTACGTTTTAGTAGTACGCGATTATTTCTAAATTGAATGCATGACATGCTTTTAGAATATTTAATTTAAAATTAGCATTAATAAAAACAAAAACAACAAAAGGGGATAAAATATTTCTATATATATTTTTAATAAAATTTATCTTTATTATATTTAAAATGAAATTAAGAAAAATAAGAAAAAAAAACACTATATGCCTATTCAAAATAGTAAAATGCTTTTGAAAATTAACTTTCGAAATTAAACAACAATTCATAGTAATTTTCCTAGTTAAATTGCAATTAAAATTTATTCGTACAATTGCAGAAACCAACAAATCATGATCCAGTGTAATTTATAAGGAACATATAAAATTTGGAAGTAAGAGGAATATGTACCTTTAACCCTACTATACTTATTCATCCTATGAAATCCTTCTTAATTCAATTTCTCAGGCTCTTTTATGGTGGAAAGAAGATGGGGTTATAAGTGAATCTATGTGATGTGTAGAATTTTCTAAAGGTGGTATAGGGTATGTTAGTAAAATACAAAAGATGCATAGGAATCAACTACCACCCATGAACAAGAATAACATGAAGAAAATGTATGCCCGATTTCTCATTCCTATATTAAACCCTACTAAAAATCTTTCTATCCCTTATGCGACCCCTAGGGCCACCATAGTTGCTGCCGCCATCGTAATCCTCTCCTCTACTATTTCTAGAACCGTGAAAGCTAATTACTATCGCACCTGTGACGGTGATGCTTTTCTGCCACTGCCTGAAAATTCATAAATCTCAATTTTCTGAATAATTTCTCTTCTTGAACTCTTGAATTACGACGACTTTCGCTCGTTCGGTCTCTAGAAGTTTCATAAATTTGTTGTAAAAGGTATGGTACGATTAAAATGATAGAAAGGGTTAGAAGGTATCAAAATTTTGGGGTATGAATATGGTAGGAAAATACTATGGGTACTGTTTTTAGGCTACCTTACCCCATTTTTGGTGACAAAAAGGAGTACAGGCGTGCAAGAGGGCGGCAAGTATGGAACAAGAAAGTCATAGACGCTTATTGATGATGGTTTTAGATGGATGTGAGAAAATATGGCTTTTAAGATGGTTAACCCATAATTTAATATTGCCTTTTATAATTCTTGTAAGAGATTGCTATCAAATTATGAAAATGATAAGGATAAAAAAAAATGTAAATATATATGAAGAACTTTACTATATAAGGGTATGGATATGTTGCAGGTGGAACACATTTAATTTTATACCCCATAAAGGCCCATCGAAGTGTAGGAAGAAGAAAATATAACATATATATCTAAATGGTAGCATAGATAAGATATCTTATCTTATATTTAATCATATACGAAAGACAGAGTCAAATGTCTAATGAATGAGATTTCTTGGATGATGGCTTATGATAGTGATGAGAGGAAAATTTTAATGACAACTGGTGACGCTATTTGAAATGACATTGTACCATTTTGTCTTATCCCTCAGTTCTCGTCCCCCCCGACGCCAAACCCCAGAATCTAAAGTTTAATTTCATTTGATGAATTCCTATCTAAATATGATTCCTTTTCAGTAACAGCAATAGTTTTCGAAATGTTCAATTTGCTGCCAGATGTTGTTAAATTGGGGTAACAATAAACTCTATAAAGAAAAAAATAATAATAATAATAAAAGGAAAAAATAAACTAATACTAGAATATAAAAATAAAACATATAAGAAAAATAAATAATTATAATAACAAAAAACAAAAAAAAAACACTATTAGGGTCTAATTAAGTTATTATTGCATAATTTGCAAAGTTGGAGTTAGACTCGTACATTGAGAGTTCTGTATCATGGAAAATAAAAATATATTTATCATTAAAATTATAAAAATTCGGAAACGGGCATGATTCTATTTAATTTTGGAAAAAAAATATTATGCCTCAGTTACATTAATAATATACAAAATTTTTATTACTAATTAAAAAAATGCATTTCGTTTTAGAAGACTTTTGAAAAAGAGTTTTATAATATTTTATTTTAACAATCAGAATTTATTTAGCCATTTTTTGATTCAGATTTAATCAATAAAACTGGTCTACGAAAAATGAACCATTTCAGGCCTTTTATATCGCCGTATTTAACGAAAAAAAAAAAACAATAGCAATTAAAATTAGAAATAAAATTGTGCATTATTTTTAAATACGATTTTTTGTTCTCTGCTAAAAAATTAAAGTGTATGTAAAATTTAAAAAAAAAAAAATTTATAACTTATTTTATTAAAGACCTTAGGGCTTCGGGCAGACACAAAAAAAAATCAGAGAGTGTAAAAAGTAAATTATAAGTAAAATAAAACAAGAAAAGTCATATAAATATAAATAGAAATAAAATTTGAGAATAGTTTTAAATAAATTAAATGTAAAAAATTACTAAAACAAATAAAAGTAAATTAAAAATAGTAAAGAGATATAATACAAATTAATTAATTAAAAAAAAACATATAAATGAATAAGTTAAATTTAATTTAAGTTAAAATTAATTAACATATGAGTAAGAAAATACAGTTTTTTTTTAAAAAAAAAACAAATGTTTCTAATTTTATAACATAAATTCAAATTTAAAACATAATTGAAAATTCAAGGGATTATTTTAGTCTAAAGACTAAAAAAAAAAACGTTTATTTTTTATTTTTTCTTTGTTTTTAAATACGGACTATTAAAAATTTAAAGTGACAAACTTATACGATAAGAAAATTAAAAACATGTTTTGCCCAAAACTGTTTTTTTTTTATAAATAATATGAATAAATTTGAAAATTAATAATTTATAATTATTTAATTTTTTTTGATTTTTCTTTGCACATAAAATAAAATTCATAGTACAGGTAATCCACACGATAGATACCCGTGTTGTATGAAACCGTGTTATATGAGACCCAGAGCAAGTACAAAAAGAGGGTTTAGATTCTAAGAACGTATTAAAAGTAAGTTTTATTTCATATCTATTCAAGTAAATTTGTTTTTATTAAAGATATTAACAGACGTATTATCACACAAACGGACCTTCCAACTTTCAATCTATTTTTAAATCTGTAGATTTCCTCATATGGAAATTATGCAACTTATGTGTCCATAGTGCATAATTTAGATTAGATTTAGACGAAGATTCTCGTAATCCCATTATTGTGTTAAAATGAAACCTTGTTATATGAGGATTTCTGAAATTTTCTTATCATCTAAGAGTAAAATCATGTGGTACATTAAACAAAACATGTCTTATTTGTAGACATACTATTAAATAATAATCTTATCGTATTTGCTCCATTTTATCTTTTATTTTGTATTAAAATACATTTAAGAAATTCAATATTATTTATATTCGACTTTATGTGATTTATTAGAAATTGGATATGTCCGTGAAATGTTCTTGACTAATTAAAAGAAGTAATATTTTTTAGTATTTTTACAATATTTTGTTGATTTTTTATTTTTATTTTTTTTTTTTTAATACGCATTTTGAATCGATTAGATAAATGTATAAATTTTAATATTAAATATTAAAAAACTCATTTTTTTTAAAAAATACTTTTATATACAAGAAGTACAGGTGTGTTGTTTTATATTTTACAAAAAAAAAAATAATAATAACTTTTGATCGTTTTGATTGATGTGTTAAAAAAAGGAAACTTTTTATGAATATTATTTCATTTAAAGTTTTCAACAACAACAATTCCCTATTAAAATGAGAGATCGAGACGTAATATTAAATTTCTTACTATTTCTGTGCTATCAACAGAAGGTATAAGCCTTCAACATCATCATCATAAAACATTTTAGTTTTAACTAACTAATAAACTTTATCATAAATAAATTGACTAATCTCGTGACCCTTTCAAGATTTTAATTTTATTAAAATCTACATAGAAACTCTATTGTGTGTTTAAATTAAATTAAAAATCCTTTCTCTTCCATTAAAGTGGTATTATTTAATATCCAATTATAATTTATCATTTTCCTAACGGTTACAAATAGGTTTCATGGGATCAAAGATTAAAAAAAAAAAGAAAAGAAGAAAAGAAAAAAAAAATGTAAGAAAACATAGAAACTAGTTGAAAACCAGAAAATCAAGTTCATTTTCCCAGTGGCTATCAAGAAACCTTGGGTCAATTGGTCAGTTGGGATATCTTCCAGTTTAAATAAAGCAAGAGAAAACCCTTAAGGCAAGTTTCTTATTAATCCTTTTCTCATTGACCGAAAAGTGTCCAGTTTTATGTTAGTGAACATCGGTCAATGTCCATCGTCCATTGTATCGACGATAATTAGAAGTGAAAATCCTTTTCTTTCCCATCGTCTGGTCCTTTCTTATACACAATTGACCCCTTTGGTCTCTCAAATCCAAGTAAGTAAAAAAAAAAGAAAAAAAAAACAAAAACCAAACCAAACCAACAACAATAGCAAGAAAGAAACATTTCTTACCTATCCCATGTATTTATCCTTAAAAGGGTTTTCTCGTACTTCTTACGAATAAACTGGACAATGGTCAAGCATTAAAAAGGGGGACAATTTTATTCGGTTACCTGCAAAGATGAGACATGGAAACAAAAAAAAAAAATAATAATAATAATAAAGAAACTCGTTTTACGACATCTTCAGGTGGTGTAGAAATATTTTTCACCTTTTAAGATATAAAAGGGTTCGGAGCTCAATTAGTTTCAAGATATTTCTCAGGGATATATCACTTTTTTTTTTGATTTTTGATTTTTATTTAAAGGGAAGGTAGTAAAATTTTCTAATACTATTCTATAGAATTTAATCATAGCCTATATCTTCTAGAAATAGTGCCTTTTAAGTAAAAGAAAATTATTATATAACTTTCTTTCTGACTTTATTATTACATGTTTTTTTTTTATTTTAAGGAATTTAATTAGTTCTAATACCGTAAAACAGCCATACATAAATTTGCGTCCACCCACACCACAATTCGAATAGAAGTTTAGAAAAAAAAAAGAAAGTAAAAACACTGGCGCACTGACTTTCTTCTTTCTGAATGTGAGCTGTCTGAACCACTGGGACAACCCAAGGCGAATAGGAATTTCTTTATGGCGGCGCAAAGCCAAGATATGAGCCTATCCCGTTCGAAGGATTCCCACCTTATACGATGATGACGATATGAAAATTGGGCGGGAGGTGATACAACTCGCACCCTCATAAAATTCTTCTCTTTTTAACTCTTGGAAAAATCAACAAATTTCTTTAAGAGGGTTTGAATGTAGCGGTACAGGCGTTTTTATCCTTTAATAAAATTCAAGAAAACCACCCCCACGTCATGTCTGTATCCTATACTAAATCCTTTTACCCCGCATCACCATCATCATCATCATCATCATTTAAAGGTTTTGGCGAGTTTAAAGGGGTGGAACGAAGGTTTTCATTCCTTTCTATGGATTGGGAAACAGTTTTCAGAATTCAACAGAACAAGTAAAACCCGGCTTTTCTGTAAAGTGGGGTTCAGGACGTCGGGGGGGGGGGGAGGTTATGTTTTTGTAGGATAAAGAAAGAGATTTTCTGGGGTTTGGGGTGGGACAACGTAGAAGAATCTAAGGATGAGGAAGTTGGGTAAAAATTATTAACGGAGCAAAAGTTATTCGGCACTAAAATTTGTTTGCTACCATGTCTGGGAATGCGTTTGTGCGTGCGCATGTTTGTATATATTTATATATGTATATACAGTTAAATATATAATTTTATAGGATATTTTTGTATGGTATAAAGGAAAAGGATTTTGTTTGTTGCCTTAAGGCAAGTCAAGCAAACTACCCCCGCAGAAATCTCACGTTTTATCCTTTTACATTCAACCGAATGCTTTTAAGGGTGCGTGGCTCTTATAGATTAAAAGGGTTCCTTTTCTGAATCGTTAAAGGAAAAAGGTTTCCTTTTTCGATGGTCTAAAGGTGGGGGGGGGGGGGGGGGAGACGTCGGTGCCGATTGTTTTTAAAAGTTAATTCGGATGTCACGTATAAGAAATATCTCATTGATATCGGTATCCACCTTTTATAGCTTCAATTAAAACAAATTAAAAAGGTTTAACCCTTTGGAGACAGGTTCATCTTGAATTATAGCGGCCATACCTTGAAAATATCTTTATATATATATATATATTTTTTTTTTCTTTTCCCGGCAGGTATAGCAGAAGTATTTTATATTTATAGCATCTACTGTCGTAAACATTTCTATTATAATTTTAAAGATTTCCTTTTTTTCTTTTTTTTAGTATAGAAATTTATAAAATTAATTTGCTACAGAAAAAGAAAAGACAAAAAAAATATATATATTTACAATTTGAACATTTTACACGTCTCAAATAAATCCTAAGAAAAATAAAATAATTTCTATCATGAAAATTAAAAGTTCTTGCTTTTAAATTTTACTATTTTAAAATTATATTTAATCATAAAAAATAATATAAAAGTGATTTTTATATTTTGATTAAAATTTCTACAAATTTAAATTAGTATAACTAGTAATAAAAATATAGAAAATAATTATTACTAATTAATAACAGACGTTATTGCATTCATTTGAATTATTATTTTCAAGAAAAAAAAAAAAAAAAACAATTGTTATACTTTTAATTATTATTTAATATAAATTTTATTTTAATTTTATTTATGCTTATAATTTTATAGTTATCTTGTAATTGTAATTAATTTTATCAATCGTTAAATTTAAACTAATATTTAAGAAAAAAAAATAAATAAATAAATTTCAAAAATAAAAAAAATTTTTAAAAATGATAAATTAGAATTTCTTTATGTTCTTCTTTGACTTTTTTGGTTTTTTCTTTTTTTTTGTTTTTTGTTCTTCTGAGAATGGTTTTCTAATTCTAATTCTAATTTATTTTTCTTTATACCTTAGTAGAAATATCACTTTTGATATTGAATATAGAACTGGTTTGTTTTTGTTTTTGTGTTTTTGTTTTTTTTTTTTTTTTTGTATAGATAACCACTAGAAATCTTTCAGCCTTAAGTTGATTAGCATGAAATGGTGGATGAGATTGCCTTATATGTAAACCAACTTGAAAATTCCATTAATCAAAAGTGACGGCTCAATGGGATATGGAATGGCTAAAATATATTATAGTATATATGGATGATGGTAGACGGGTGTTATAAGGGGGCGGGGGTGGGAATGGGCGCCAGAAAGTATAAAGATAGAATAAGGGGTCATACAGAAGAAGGTGGGTTTGCTTTTGGGACGGATGAAATTCTTATTATGATTAATAAAGAGCCCCGTACAGGGGTGGAAGAGTTTCTTCTTAATTTATGCCAGCGTAAACAGAGAACACTTTAGGGAATATTTTTGGTAAGATAACAATCTTCTTCGTTCTTCTTCTTTCAACCCAAAATCCGACCTCTATGTTCGCCCACCCCCGCCCAAACCCCTTTAAGTCTACTATTCCATCCTAATTTAATGGTGAAACTATGAAACTTGAAGAATTTTCAAAAGATAATGAACGAGGCTCTGGCTCTTATCTGAAGAGATATTTTGCCTGAAAATATTTTGTATGAATATTTATCATTTGGTAAGGACGTCACTGTCACCCATGAAAACGGTATATACAATTTTTGGCATCAATCTAAGTGGTGTTAAGGTGTTTTTCAGACCCTTCCTCTAACCCTATTTTGTTTTCCTTAGTAGGTCATCTTTCATATATAGGACAGTAAATAAAAAAACAACGATATTATGAGAGATATAAACCTCTAAAGGAATTAATTTAGAGATGAAATTCGAAAAGTATACGTCGTCTTAAGAAGATAATTAAACAGATATTTTGGAATAGAAAATATATCATCTAAAAACAAAAAATCGTTTAACCAATATATTGAAAATTTGAAAAAAAAATTATTAAATATACCTTGAACTCAAAAATAAAAAAAATAATAGTATAAAAATATTTCTACAATCAATACCAGAATTGATAATAACGTGAATTTTCTTTTGGTGCTCCTGTCGCGTACTACGGTACCACAATTAAATTACACCCTAAACCGTGTTTATTGTTCCTGAAAGTTTTACAAAATGGTCTTTTGGTCGTACATTTCACTTAAAAGTAAATAAAAATTTACAATTGTTAAGAACTATGAGGTCAAATTCGTATTTTTCTCGTGTTTCAAATTTGATTTTAAGCGTTAAAATTGCTTGCGCCGAAAAAGGCCTGGTGTTCCGAGCAGCTCTCGGTGCCCACTTTCATTTGGCGTTGAAAAAAGAGCATGTGAAATTTCATCAATTTTTCGAAAAAATTACAAGGGGTTAGCCTATGATTTCTTGGGGCCAAAAATTCAAACTCCACGGACCCAGGTAAATGAGGTATCAAATTAAAGAGCGCCTTCTCAACATCTCAGAAAACAAGGACAATCGCGAATTGGGTGAGGAATATCCAAGTTAGGGTGAAAAAACGCATAGGCTTTTGACGAAATTTCACCTGCTCTTATTTTGATGCCAAATAAAAGTGAGCACCGTGAACTACTCGGAACACTAAGCCTTTTTTCGAGTAAGCGATTTAAACGCTCGGAATGGAATTTTAAAAATGCAGATATTGCGAATTTTTTAACAATTTTAAGTCGTTATTACTTTTTGGCTCTAACTTGGATATTTCCCATTTTTTTAGCAATTTTAAAGCTCGCAGTTATAAAATTCATAATTTTTCTCTTTATTTACTTTTCATATAAAATAGTTTTAAAATTATTCAGTTGAAAATGTTTTTTGTGCTTTTTCCGTTATTTGCATAAAGCGAAGAAAATTTATTTAAATTAAATTTACTAAAAATAAAATAATAAAGACACTTACCTTAGAAACGTTGACTGTGGACTGAATTTCAGATGATATAAGTCCATAACGCGACGCGTGCCCAAGCGCATTTAATTAGTAAACAATTAGCACTCGCGATTTTACCGTTATCTAAAGAAAAATTTCACAACACATTTCGATTATAAATTCTTATTAGCACAATTTCACACTTTTCCACTGGAATTATTTAATAGAGACATTTATAACACGATTCACAATAATTCTACGCATTTTATGCAAATTTACTATTTTACAGCGCACTAGCGGTGCGCTGGGCCGACTGCGTGCAGTTAGAGATGCGAAGGACTAAATGAACGCGGAAAGGTGCAGGAAGAGAGCCGTTACGAACGTTACAATTTGAAATCGGTGAGTGCTGCAAGAGAGGACATTGCGAATGTTGCTAGCAACAAATTCTATAAAATTCTCAGTTCCCGAGCAATATTCGGAATTCATTCGGAGTTTTCTCCCTCGCAGCGTTCACCGATTTCAAAATGCACCACTCGTAACGGCTTTTGTTTCTGCAACATTCCGCGTTCATTTAGTTCTTTCGCATTTCTAAGCGTATGCACCCGGGGCCCAGCGCATCGCTAGTGATTTTAAATTTAAATAAAATGCTTGAAATTATTGTGAATTTGTATAATTCTGCTATAAGTGTCTCTGTTAAATAATTTCAGTGGAAAAGTGTGAAATTGTGATAATAAGAATTTATAATCGAAATGTGTTGTGAAATTTCTCCTTAAATAACGGTAAAATCGCGAGTGCTAATTGTTTACTAATTAAATGTGCTTAGGCAGGCGTCGCATTGTGGACTTAAATCATCAGAAATTCAGCCCACAGTCAACATTTTGGGGTGAGTGTCTTTATTATTTCATTTTTAGTAAATTTAACTTAAATAAGTTTTATTCAATTGGATAATTTTAAAATTATTTTATCTGAAAAGTAAATAAAGAGAAAAATTATGAATTTTATAATTGCACCAGAAATTTCTCATAATAGAAAATTTTACTTAATGCCACAATAGGAGATTGTAATTATTTAAAAAATAGGGTAGAATTCTTATTTTAAAATTGCTGATAAAATGGGAAATATCCAAGCTAGAACCAAAAAGTAATAACGACTTAAAATTGTTAAAAAATTCGCAATTTCTGCCTGCTCAAAATTCCAATCCGAGCATTAAAATCGCTTGCGCCAAAAAAGGGCTAGCGTTCCGAGCGGCTCTCGGTGCCGACTTTTATTTGGCGTCGGAAAAAGGGCAAAGGTGAAATTTCGTCAATTTTTCGAAAAAATTGCAAGGGTTTAGCCTATGATTTTTTGGGGTCAAAAATTCAAACTCCATGGACCCAAGTAAATGGGGTATCAAATTAAAGAGCGCCTTCTCCACATCTAAGAAAACTAATCCTTTCGTGAATGTGACTAAAAATTTCCAAGTTAGAGCCAAAAAATCTAAAAAGACTTGAATTTTGTAAGAAAAAATCACCTACGGGTTTGCTTTTTATTTTTCTTCTTTCTCTGGACCGTTTTATATGCTTCGTTCTATGTTATTTGAAAAGTACATTTAATAAGTTTTCCACCACCATCGTATCTGATATTTTGCTATCTTTCCGTAGAATTCAACCACATCTGCATCATATCCTTAAAATGGTGTGAAAGAAAAGGAACTTCTTTCTTTTGCTGGTTGCTTGTCACATCAATTTCTTTTTGTATTTTCTTTTACATGCAAAATTATCCTCCCTTTTTGTGGAATATACTTCGTATGTCTCCAAAAACTTCAATTGTCCCACCCCTTAATCTCCCCCCCCCCCCCAACTACTCCACCAACATTTTCTTCTGTTTCATCCAACAAAACAACAATACCAACGCTGGAGCAGCACACGAGCTTCTTATAAAACTTTTCTAAAATTTAAAGTTGCTCAATTCTGTCGGGAACAACATTGCCTCTTCTACGATTCACATTCTATACCCCCTCCCCCACCCTTCTCTAACCCGTCTTACCCTTTGATACTCATACCCCCACCAACGCGCTCTTAACGTCGTTCCATGTATTATTCAGTTCCTCAGGACTTTAACAAAATTTTGCGATAAAACTCAATGGACTGGGGATTACAGAAAGCGTTATGGGAGCAGCTCCATCTTAGCCTCTGAGTAGAATGGCGGAGAGGGTGTATGAGGGGCCGGCGGCGGGGGAGGGGGAAGTTGGAGGGACTTTTCAAGCTTATAACAAAAGGAGTTGACGCTAAAAAGCGTTGCAGAATAAAGGACCTTAACGGCGACGACGACGACGACGACGACGACAACGACAATGACAACGACAACGATGAAGGCGGTACCAGAAACGGTGGCGGTGGTAGGTTCTGATATAGGGCGCCAATACTACAAGTTGGATGTGATGGGGGAGGGAGTGGGGGGGCGGACAAAGAGAAAGAAAGACGCGGACCGGAATAAGGGATGGTAAGAAGAACCGCGCCCGACTGAGAATGCAATTATACAGCACCCGTACGACAAATGAATTTCAAACAAAATCTTTCCATCTCCACATTCGAAATCCATGGCCCACGACTCCCCCCATTCCAAGTACCCACCCCTAACAACATTTCCTCCACCTATCCACCCACCACCTTTATTTTACTTCATCTTCTTCTTATTATTTTTCCCTCCATTTTCGTCTTCTTATTCGAATTTTACATGTCGAGATAAAATTTTAGTTGATGAATAGAGCACGTAGAACATTCCTTAAATGAAGTAGAAGGGGTAGTGGTGGTTGTGGTGGGGGAGGTTGGTTTGGGGATGGTCGGGGGCCGAGAGTAGGATAACTTGAATATGGACCGGTATAAGGTGTGTAGGCGGTAAAGAATGAGCACTCTTACACGATGCGTAAGGATAAGCATTTTCGAGAGGTTTTTGGGGGTATGGTTATAAAAAAGGGAGAAAACGAATAAAACTTTCGAAATGAAAAACGGTCGAAGGGATGGGACGTGGAAAATATCTTCCACGTTTTGTATTACATACCAGTGATTCCAGTATTTCACAAATACCGCATACTCAGTGCACGTATCTTGTATATCCCTTTATAGCCGAAAAGGTTTTGTTGTTGTTCGTGGTGTTACGGGAGGTTAAATTAGCGTAGATAAGAAAAATTTCCTTTCCTGTATACTTTTTCTCTATCACAAATATAATATTTCTATTTATCTACAAACAATCATCTTGTAGTCATGAAAAACCATAACCCTTTTTTACTATATCCTACCATTTCTATTTTCCTTATTATTTGAGAATATTACACCGTACATCCGAAAAACTCCTACTACCATCTGAATACTGAGACGGTAGGCTAAATCCATAGGTATTATAAAATAGACATGATCCAGAACACCTTCAAATTCTCTCAAATAGTAATAGCAATAAAAGTTTGACGATAGTCATGATTACGGAATTTGAATGCTCTAAAACGTTTTTAGTTGACATCAGTTCTATTCTTCAGACTTTCGTATTTTGAAACAAACATCTATACACATGGATACATCTACAACGTAAAAGCCACCATGATAATCTCGTTATAAATTTTGGGGGGGACAACAAAGTCACTTCATTACGCCCCTTGTTGTAGCACTATCACCCGAAGCATCCCCCTCCTCCGAACCCTATAGAGGGTGGAAAAACCTAGATCCTAAAACGAAAATCTCATTCTACCATACTCATTCCATTTACCGCATCGCGAATTTCAAGTCCTAAATGGGTAAGATTTTATTATGGAAGCAACTTTGATGGAGATTGTCAACAATAGCTCCTTTTGCCTTAAGATGAGCTCCAATGAATTTTCTCAAGAGACACGTAGAAATGTTATCAACCATTACGTTCTTCTTGATACCTAATCTAGGAAATGGATTTTTGGATTATAACGACCTACAATTTTATTATATTAAACATATTGATAAGAATTTTATAGAGAGTGAGAGTAGAAATTTTTGATAAAATTACTATAAGTATTTAATTATAAAATAAAATTTGAATTTGATTTTTTCTTTTTTTTTTAATTTCAATCATGTTCGAAAATATTCACTTAATTTTTAATACAATTGATGTAAAAAATATATATATATATTCATAAAATTAAAAAAAAAAAAAAATAAAATAAAATAAAACTCATAGTTTAATTTGTGTACAAAAATTAAACAAATCTTCATTGTAATCGATTTTTTTAAATAAAAAATAAAATGGAACTTGCAATTCTAAAATCAAGTGTTATTAATTTTTAACTTATGAAAAAAGACACAACACTACAGCTCTATAAAAATAATACTACAAAATATTGATAATTGAAAACAAATTATAGTACAAAGTTTAAGTATCAAAAAAATAATAATTAGTTGGTTTTTATTGTAGGTTCTAACATTTCCACTTTTTTAAAGTGAATTTCGAAGTTAAATTGTTAAAAGAAAAAAAAGAAAATTAATAGTAGTCTGTGGATTACAAACAAAAAAAAATACTTATATTAAAGATTTTGATGTATTCTTAAGGATACAAAAAAAAGGTAATAGAAAATTAAAACCCTTTATTCAGTGGTATATAAAGAACAATCTCCTAGGGTTAAGACATGTTAGATAAGGATAGGGTAATATAAGACCCTTTTTTACACCCTTAAGGCTACTTAACTCGAAAATGTTGAGAAAATATAAGGAAAAGAGAAAGAAAAGTGTCGTCTCACATAAGACCACCCTCGCATTTTATTCGCCCGAAATATCAAGCCCCCTTTCAAAAAATGAACGGATGGTAAAACCCCACAAGGAGCAAAGATGAAAATAAAGGGCTTTGAATGGCGGGTATAGGGGGGGATATTATGGGTATGAAAAAGGTTCTATACATCCCGAGAAAGTAGAATTTTTGTCATTAAGGGAAATGATGGAATACCTCTGTGCGTAACTAATGAAATCTCAAGCCCCAATGCTAAAGGGTAAAAGACGGTACACCATTACCACCACCACCGCCATTTCTCCATTCTGAAGAGCATAGAGCTATAAGTCGGGGGCGGATTTAGCGAGACGGTTTTTAGGTGGCAACCATGAACAAATACATCTACAACAGTTAAATACAAAAATGGATATTCAGGAAAAAAAGGAAGAAATTAAAACACCCAAAACACCTCTTTCCTCCACAAAAAACAAAAGAAAAAAAAAATTTTTAGGAGAAGAAAATCCAGCCTCCATATCGTTGGTGATAAAAAGGGTATTCGTTTTCTTGTGCTGCGCTTGACTGTTTTTCCTTCCTTCAGAAAAACCCTTTCCTTTTTCAAAATGTTTAAATATACAAAAGGGTGGCTTACGAAAAGGGACGGCTTGAGACGGGGTAAAGAAATGCTAAGGGATGAGGGTGTATAAGCAGAAGAAAGTGAATAAATGGAAAATTTTCGTTGGCTTTCTTTTCCACCAACCAAACCCTTACCCCGTATACCTTACACCAAACAACCCTCAATCGTATCCCTCCCCCGCACCACCCACTGCCGGAAGGGGGGGGGGGGGGTATACACCAACTATGAAAAAAATATTCCTTCTTTGTCTTACTTTTAGGATAGAAAATATTTTCGTCCTCGTCCTATTTGGCGGCGTCGTCGTAGTCACCGTCGTTTTCGTCGTCGTCATCATCATCATCCGTGTCGTTATCTTCACCGACTTCTTTGATGTATTCTCGTGGAAAAGTCGTCCTCCGTTCCCAAAAAAGGATTTTACATTTTACTCACCCCCCCCCCCCCCCCCCCCCCCCCCCCCCCCCCACCGAAAAAATAAAAGAGGCAAAAAAAAAAAAGACAAAAAGACTTCTATATATGCAATGTACTATATACACGTATGGGGTAATCCCAGCCACACGCGCAATACGAAAGAAGACTTTTTTGGTGGTAGCATTTCTTTATTTTTCCCATTTCCACGGAGCTTTCTCCACCATTGACGATATTTTCGGGTATAGTATACTTCTGTAGAGGATTTCTACTTTAATTATGGCAGGAGTAGGATAGGTGGATTATTTACACCTTTCCATGTCTCTTACTTACAATACAAGAAAAGCGGGGGCTAAATGTTTTCTCAAGTTTACCTCTCTCCGCCCTCCGGTGTGATAGAAAAATCGTATTAAAGTAAGAAATTCTAATGGAATTTAATTAACTTTAAATTTAATTCAATTTATTCAATTTCAAATTACGAGTGTTACTCGTGCACTGAGTGTTCCATATAGTACAAGAAAAAAAAAACAAAAACATACACGTGTTAATAGTTATTCTAAGACGTGATGGGAATAATCAATTTAACTGTTATATTCTTTTAATATATTCATAGAATAGTATTACTATTAAAAATACACTTTTAAAATTCTAAAATTAAATTCCAAGTACTTTGCACGTTTTTAAGACCACACCGATCAGGTAAAATGCCGTAGGTAAAATTAATTTTTTTATACATGGTACAAAAAAAAAAAACAATTCTAATCGACTTGGCGATTTTCTTCTACATAATTGTTTTCTTTTTTTTTAAAATAGAAAAAAAGAATTACTTAATAAATTAGTATAAAAAAAAATAATAACAATAAAAGTACTACAATTAGTACAATATTTTTTTTTTACATTTCATCTTCTTTTCTTTTAAAACAAATTTAAATTTATTGAGTCTGCAGATTTGAAAAATTTTTAACTTTTTTTTTCTTTATTGTTTTAATAAAAATATTTATTATTATGTATTTTTATTTTATACATTTATTTTTAATTTTAATTTAAATATAAAAGAATATTTTATTTTATCACTTATAACAATTCTAAGATTTCCTTTTCTAAACAAATAAAAAAAAAGGACAAAATAAAAAACAAATTTCCTCATAAACAACGAAACTTGGAAATTGAATTTGAAATTATTTTTCAAATGTTTATCTTGATCTTGTTTAATTTAAATAAATAAAAAAAGGGAAAAATAAAAGGATAAAAATAAAAATTCCTACAAGGTGCTGAATCCCAGTTGTTACGAACATATCCATAGACGACGTATGTAATTATATAAGCCTAAAGTTCACCATCTACGCAAACATACATCATTCTTATTCTCATCTGATTTTGTGGTATAGCGTGTACGCTCTAATTTACGTACATTAATTAAACACGAAAAGTTGTCATCTCTTTAATTACTTTCCAACTTAAACTTATTTTACCATTTGTGCCTTTCGTAGACTTTCACATTTTCCGTCACAAGAAGATTTTCGTAAATTTTCTTCCATAGAACTTTACAAGAAGTGTAATATATTTAACTTATTAATCATAGAAATAACCTTATATTTTATTATTTATTTTTATTTTTAATAATCAACTTTAAGAAGTATAGAAGAAAAACAAAAAAAAAACAAAATTAAAAAAATTGTTTTGTCAATATCCGTTTATTTTTTTTTTTTTTTTTTTTTTTAATTTCAACAAATCTTATTTGAAATTTAATTAAAATTGTTTTCTTTTTGCTTTTAATTATCTTAAGGAAATAATGAAAATTTTATTAAATAATCCCATTACAAATCGATTCTTGTGCACATGATTTAATTTTAAGTAAAATTCCAGTAATAGGGAAAATAGAAAATTTAGAACGTAAGAGCGAGGATGCTAATGCCATCCCAAGTGGCAAAAATCTATTTATTTCCTTTAAGGAGCTAATTACGGCCTCATTTCAGATTTTAATCAAAATGAAATTTACAAGTTTCCTCTTTCTACTGATTTTCCATCATAGGGGAGAAATTGTGTTTTGTGTTTGGTTTTTTTTCCTTTTTCGTTTTATTTTTTAATAATTGTAAAATTAAGTACCATATTTTCTCTTATAGTTTAAAAACTTACATTCCAGATGATAAAATTATTTATAATATACTTAAAGCTCGTTAAACGTGATACGATACGCGCGAAAAAAAAATACGTGTAAATTGAATTCGCGTAAAAGGAACTATTGAGTCCATACAAAAAATAAAAATAAAATAAAATAAAATAAAATAAAAATAAATGAAGATTATTTTCTAACTTTGATTTTAATTTAGTCGTCTTGAGGATGAATTCAAATCGTATGAAAAAATATCTCAATCCGCGTAATTCTGAATACGCGTAAAAGAGAAAAAAAAAACTCCGCGTAAAAATTGAAATTTAATAATTTGATGGAATTGTTTAAATTTTCATTCAAATTTAATCTAAAAAAAAAATAAAATAAAATTTGTTAGACACGTTAAAATATCTCATTATCAAATTATTTTACTAATATTATAAATTTAAAATGTATTATTTTTTATTTATTTATTTTTTTTTTTCGTATTTCTTTATCTTAAAACTTTTTAATTATTATAATTTAATTAGTAAAAACATTTTTTTTCTTTTTAATTTTAATTTTATTTTCATTGAATTGGAAAGATTTTAATTTAAATTATTTAAAATAGTTAAATTAAATATTTAATTTTTATTTTATTTTATTTTTTTTAAGATAAAAATTAAAATATAAATTTAATATAAAGTTATTTTTTATATATCTTTAATATGCTTCTCATGTGTAAAACTAATTTAGTGTAATTAACTAAATTTGAACAACAACAGCATCATATGAGAACGGGTGGTAAAATTTGAAGGTATCGTTTTGCCAAAAGGTACAAATTAAGCCCATTGGAATCAAGAATTCAAGAGGAGTGGATGGAATGTAAAAGGATATCGAAATATTTTGAAATATGCCGGTACTTACCTTAGCGGAAGTTTCTTGTACTTTTACTTCTCATATGCATACATGAGTATATTCCAAATATAACCGTGAAGGTGCTAAGGTATCTCTCATAGTACTTTTACCCGTAGAATAGGGTATTCTAGCTCTAGACTGAGTAGTATAGTGTTATGATTCTACTATATTGGGGTACTATGATACATTAGTGATAGTCCCCTATACCCCCCTTACCCACTATACCGTCCTGCCAGAGAGCTACAAACTTTCTTTTGGTTCCTTCTATACATGAGAGAAGTTTTAAATTATGTAGATGTGTGCTTACAACAAATTTAAAAGGGATGGAATGAATATTCATTAGGAGTCTCATTAGACTTCCTATTGCGCCGCTACCAAAGAACCAGAAAATCATCGCAACTAGAATTAAGCAAAAGTCATATATGGCCGTGATTAGAAGGAATACGTGCCCAAGAATGCTATCATCTATATATTTATATATTTTATATATTTATATATTACGGTTATACACGGGAGTTGTTCTCATAGATGATAACTTTTACTTAAAACTTTTCGAAAAGATATCGTTGGTACATGCCAAGTTTTAAGGAGTTGAAAATACTTCTAAGACTTGTGCAATGATCGAATTTCTAGACAAACTTTCAACGTTCCATAAGAATAAAATGTGTAAATATTAGTGAAATAATTTTATCTGTCCAATAGATACAATGAAAAAATTATAATTTATAATATAAAGAAAAAAACAAAACAAAAACAACTAATTAATAAAATAAATATAAAACGCAAAAGGAAAACATTTAAAAAACTATTTTTAATACGGTGATAAAAGTTAAATTTCGATTTTGAAAATTATAAAACTAATTAATAAAAATCAAATAAAGCTAAAAACATGAATTGGTAAAAAATATTACTACTATTATTATTAATATTTTTTCTTTTGTTTTCATATTTTTCTCGAAAGTTATTTTTCAAAAACAAAACCAAAAAACAAAAAACGTAAGGAGAAAATCTATTCTTAGAGAAAAGTTTAATTTTTAATGATAAATTTAAAAACAACACAAACAAAAAAAAAACAAACAAATTTTGATAAAAATTCAAATCGATTTTGAAAATCATAGAAATTATATAAAAAAAATGAAACTCGAAATAAAATTATAAAAATAAGAACAAAATAACATTTTTATCCATTAAAAAAGAATAGAACTAATTTAAATTTGTTTTTAATTTCTTAATAGAAATATTTAAAAATAATTACATTTTAAGCGGTTATTTAGAAAAAAAAAACACACACACACACTTTAGAAAAGCACTAAAATTTTCACTAGTGAAATTTTTCAAAAAATATTTTCAACATTTAACTTTAAAATTTTTCTTATTTTTATATTCACTTAACACTTTAACACACTAAAATTGGTGTAAAAATTAGAAACATTATAATACTAAATAATTTATTTAAAAAAATAAAAAAGGACAATCCATTTTTTTTTTTTTAAATTCGATAGAAAGTTTTGATGTATTGTGTCACCACGTATTAAAAAAAAAAGAACTATTTTTAAAAGTTCATAGAGAACTTACTGACCATCGAAGTAAATGCTTGATGACTGACGAAGAATCGTATCAGTCGTGGGAAAGGGTCTAGTGAATCTTTCTTAAGGGCCTGACTGACCAGTTCAACTGACCAGGGGACATGTCCTGTATGCAAATTAACGTTTCAAAGTTACAACACCTTTAGGTTGAAGGTTTTATTCTACCTGGGATATTTTTTTTGTTCTCAATCCACGCGAATTCTTTTAGTTTCAAATATAAAAATAGAAAATTGTGTATATCTTATATAACTATATATTTTTTTAGATTACGTTTTTAATTTATAAAATTTAAATATCATCTTATTATTATTATTATTTTCTAAAGAAAAAAATATGAAAAAAAAATATTTAATTATATTTTACATTGTTTTTAATTTTATATTATCATATTTTCATAATTGGAAAAGAAAATTAACACTTTCTAAGATTAAAAATGCTCGAGTTAAAAATAAAAACGTCTTAAGCTCATTCAGAAAATATTGAAAACTTGTTTTTTTCCTAACAAAAAATAAATCTACGAATACTTTAATTAGTTGTTTTTTTTTTTTTGTATTTTGTCTTATTTTATTTATAATTCCTAGGGTTTAAAAAAAAAATAAATCTTTATTAAAATATCGCATCAAAATGATAAAATGAAATTAATTAAAATAAATAAACGAAAAAAAAACAAAAAAAAATAAAATAAAATAAAATAAAGAAGAATAAAAACCAAAAAAAAAAGTATAAAAATAAAAATTAATTATAAGTATGAATATAATCAAGAACAAAATTCTAAGTTAAATTATTTATTGTTATAGAAGTAGTAACAAGACAAATTTCATAGTTAAAAAGTTTTCTTGAAAATCTTACTATGGCCCTGATGGGGGTAGATGGGATAGAACATCGGTAGAGAGATAGAGTCAATAGATAAGGACCATACGTGGGCGGCTTGTTATGCTTGCACATATATGGGCATATGTGTCGTGTGCAATAGCAACCATATAGAGTTATATCTATAAATTGTACGTTGTACTATACTTTTAGGAACGTTATACGATGGGACAATATTACAAGACGACGTCCATAGAACGGTAACGGTGGTTATACGTTGAAAAGAACGATAACAAGATATAGTAGTGGTTTTCAAAGTAAAATTTTGTCGTGAAACAGGTAAAAGGTTTTGGGTGCCGACGGGAAAAAGGGGATAGAGTTTTCAAGAGTAAAATATGCGAAGTATATTTTATAGCGACAAAACATACATTGAAAGTAACTTATCGTCAATATTTGAATAAAAGTTATGACTACATTGCATTATTCAAGTTTAAATGCACCAAAATTAGTTATGTCTCAATTTTCGACTTCTCTTAGAGAAGATAGTGGTGTTAATGTAAAACTTGAAGGTGAATTTCTACCTTTTGGCCAACACGATTTCTACCATTATATAAAGATATAATATGATGTAAATATACTGGGAAATTTTCCATGAATAGGTACATTCTAAGAAAAGCATCGTCCTCAACATGAAGAGCTAATGTATGAAAAGTTTTTACATACGAATTTATTAACATTCCTTTAGGTACAAGTAACAATTATTCCAAGAGAAAAACTTCATTATTCATCATATTCATCAATTTATTTGATTATTTAAAATCTAATTAATTAAAGAATAACAAATCTTAAATTAAAATGTAAATACATACAAAGAAACAAATCAAAAAATCACATAAAATTCTTGAACAAAATTATTTCTATCATAAAATTTTTAGGTTTAAAAATGATTTTAATTATAATTTTATTAAAATATTTGCAAAACTTCTCAAATTACAGAAGTTTAAAGGAAGCATAATTAAAAATGTTAAAATACTAACTTAACTAAAAAATAAAAAAACAAAAAAAAATGAATGTCGATTTTAGAATATTGCTATAAACCAATTGATTATAATTAATAAAAATAGTTTTGTTTTTTTTTTTAAATTAAACTTGAAAAATTATTTTGCCAATTTAATTTAATTTAATTTAATTTGTTTTTTTTTTTTTTCTTAATTATGAATTTTATTTTATTACCTACACAAAAAATGCTACTCGTTTAATTAATTTAAATTAATAAAATTTAACATATAATGATTTTTTGGATATTAAGTAAAAATTTAAAAACAAATTGTGAAAATTTCACTTTAATTAAAAAAAAAACAATTGTAATTCACATTTTACTTGAAATCATATTAAATTTAAATGGGAAAATGGGAAAAATCACTTCTAATTATTTTTAATTAAATACTTCATTATAAAATTGTTAATTTAAAATTATTTAAATTATTAACAACCCTTATAAAGACCTAGTTTATTATCAATAAATCTTCAATAGAATTTTACTCATCCCCAGACGAAAAACAATAACCAAGAGATTATCAATGGGGTGCTATAAAAAAAAACAAATTAATTGAAAAGGTGATTGTCTATAAATCATTTAATTAAATCCATTTTCATCCTCCCCAAATTGAAACAATCATAAAAAAAAAAAAAAAACAGAAGAATTCAAACACCACTTTGCAAGCCCCCTTTTACAAAGTTTACAAGAAAAGTATCAGCCAAAAAAAAAAAAAAGAACGTGTCGAAAGATTAAAAGAAAATGTAATAAAAAAGAAAAAAACGGAAGAAAGTAAACCTTTTTTCCCACGCAATGAAACGTGTTAATTCCATTAAAAGCCACAAAAATAAATACAGTGGACAACTTGACAGGCAACACAGGGGTTGGATAACTAATGGCTGAAAAGGGTTCGTTTTTATGCTACACCACCAGCAGCAACAGTCACGCTGGTGAAAAAGAGGAAAAACCAACCGAAAATAAGGAAAAAAAAACTGAATTTCCACCAATTACTAAAGTGTGCCTTTTTCATTTAACGTAGTCTCCATTCACAGGCAGTTAAGCCAGAAAAAAAAGCAGGAAAAATCCAAAAAAAAAAAAAAAAAACAAAAAGGGAATGATTCCATCACATCCTGGGAACCCTTCCTGTATCCACTACGGGCTACTAAAGGGTTCCATAGAGAGACCTGCTAGCTTTTGATTGCATTTTAATACCACCACCTGTTTCAGGATTTTACGTATTTTCCTTTTTTTCCTATTTTTTATTTATTTATGTAATTTTTTTTTTCGAGGGGGGGCTCGTCAATTTGCACTTTTGATAAGTGAATTTAATTTGGATTATCAGATTTATCAATTTTGGTACCCTTTTTTCTTTTGCCTTTCTATAAACCTTCTATTTGGAAATCAATTAGACCTCTATTTAAATTTAAAATAGCACCTATTTAAATAAAAAAAAAAATAAAATAAAAAAAAAATAATAATAATAATGCCTATGTACATCTGGAAGTGGTATAAAATCCTGAAGGAGTATCACCATACATGCTTTTTGGGTCTTATTATTTTTTTTTTTTGTGAAATCATCTTTACAGGGAAAATCCTTTTACCCCTTGGATTATTCCTAATATCCCTGAAATTCCTTATTCCTACAGGAGGAGGGATTTGAGCCACCTATCAGCAACCCGAAGGACTAAAAGGATCCCTTCAAGAAAGGAAGTGAAGACATCCACCATGTGTGCTGCATATGTGAAAATCTAGGTGCTTTAAAACTTTCCGAAGCTTTTGTCCCTTTTTACCTGTTCTATAAGTTCCTATAGGATTTCTGCGTATCCTTCTTATGATTTAAATTTGAACTTTTCTTAGACTCTTTTTAAACACTTTCGATCCATATAAAATTCAAGGCGTATTATCCTTTTTTTTTATTGATGTTTCATTACATTCAAAAAGGTGGTAATTGGGGTGTAATACACCCCGGACATAATTTCAAAATAAAACTAAAATGATCCAAAGAAAACTAGCTTTAATTTTCCTTGTCGATTTAAAAAAAAAAGAAAATTATAGAAAATTTTCTTTAAGGGTCCTTTACCCCAAAAAATAAAAATAAAAACAAAATATCTAACGATTTGAAAAAAAATTAAAGTAAATGCTTTTGGGTGTAAAATCATAACCAATTAAAACACAAAAAAAAATTCACTTACTAATTTTAATTAAAAAAAAAATAAAAACCAAACGAAAAGTACACCTTTCACATGAAAGAATTTTATAAATAAAACTATTTTCGTTTCTTTTTTATTTTTGTTTTTTTTAATCTTCTCTTTCTTGATATCAAACAAATTTTCATATTTAAAAAAAACATTCTTTTACGATTTTTTGAATTATTCATAAAATAAAATTTTTTATATGACTAGAAACCCAATTTGAACATAAAATCAAAAAAACAAATTTTTCTTTTTTTTGTGAAAGCTAGAGAAATTTGAAAAAAAAAATTCTATAGGTAATTCCATAATATAAATAAAATTAAAAATAAAACAAAAATGTTTTTTTTAACTATACCAAAATATGCAAGACTATTTTAAAGTTATTAGTTAAAATTATTAAGTTAAAATTATCTTTGCTGAATTTTTTTCTGCGTGTATTTATTCAAATATTTAAGGGTTTTTTTCTGATGACTAGGGGTCAAAAAAAAAAAATAAAATAAAATAAAATATATCCATTAAATTTTTTAATTTGATCATAATTTTTTTTGTTTTGTTTTGTTTTCAAAAATTCAAAATAAACTTCGAAATAAAAAATAAAAGAACTATTTCAATTTTGAAAGTTTAAAAAGAAAATACTTTGTAAGAATTATTTATTAAAATTTTTTAAAAGATTTTTGTAATCAAAAAACAAAAAAAAAACAACGCTACACTTTTAGGGTCTATAACTCTTTCAATTTTTTATGAAAAATCTCCAAGATTTAAGAACACTATAGAAAATAACTTTTCAAATTCTAATTTTATACTTGAAAATTTTTAATTATAAATTAATTTAGAGGTTCAATGGGTATCAATAGATGTTTTAGTTGTAAAAATTCTGAATATAGTGAATAAATTTATCACCTCAGATAATTATGATTATCATAAAATCTGACCACCTAATTTTAATGTGGACATGACGTGTATTTAAACAGAATTGGTCCATTTTAAAGAGATTATATCCAATTTAGAGGAATAATCGATTAAAATTAATTTTTCTCATTTACACTAAACTTAATTAATCGATTAAATCAAATTGAATTTATATTGCTTTAATTGTTTTTAAATGTTGAAACGTTTAAAATGTTTTCAATCAGAATTTTATAATATATGGTCAAAATAATGATGATACCTGTTAAAATTATCTACGACGGTACCTACAAAATCCATTATATATGATTTCTCTTAGACTGGAAGAAGATTTGTTGCATTATATGCAAACAATTTGGCATTGTATCATATGACGAGACCAGACTATAAACTTCCTTTTTCTCATATACCTTCTACTTGATCCTGTCGACAGTCCTGGGAACATGAGCTTACCCCACAAGGCCCTACTAACCCATACCCCAAAATTATGGTGTCTTTGAAATCCCTTGACCGTAAGGTTTGTCCTATGGTGAATTACATGACCTTTCCTATCTCCTTTTCGGGTAGTATAATTGATGTTCGACATATTCAGATTACACTATCTCATAGTAAGATAATACTTTGGTTAATGAAAGGAAATAAATTGGCTAATAAATTGATCCTATAATATCAATAATTAATTAAATAAAATTTATATTATATAATTAATTAGAATTTTTTATTAATTTTTTTTTTTTAATTATATTAAAATAATCGAATGTAAGCTATAAATTTTTTATTTTTATTATTTTTTTCCAATTATAATTGAAATTTATAAGAGAGAAAATTCATTATGTTATTCTACTTGAAAGGTTAATTCCTGAGATTTATCTTGTCAGAAGCAAAGATAAACTTAATAAGCTCCCTTTGACTTAGAAACTCTTAAAGGAAATTGAATGACATCATTAAGATATCTCAGTGGAATTACTTTAATTACCCTTCCTCCTACTTTATTATCCCTATTACGATCCTTTAAATTTATAATTATCAAAATTACATAATTTATTTAACTTTAGTTAAAATAAATTTATAACGATGATAACAATGACAATGATAATGAACATTTTAAAAATATAATTACGATAATATACAAGATGGAGGTAATTAAATGAGAATGAGAATCTTTATCAAGTCAGAAATAATAATTACACTATCATGGAATACTAGGTAATAAGATATAGAGAACATATAACGGTTTTATATTATAAACCCCATCTTAGAACTTTGTAAGACGATCCATCATTTAAACTTAAGATTTAATTATACTGACTTAGGCTTTGAAAAGGATAAAGCTAAAACTTTTTATATCATACTCGTATCACTATGTGAGTGATATAACGAACATAACCAATATATTCTATAACATCCCCCCTCCCATCCCCTGACGGTTTCATATGCATGTTACCACCCATTTCGTTTAATTTGTTGAAGAAGTTATAAGATCCCTATCATGTTGATAAGCAATAGGAGAAAGCAGTCTATTCATCTCTAACCCCCTGGCTCTACCCTCTTGTAAAATAAGGATGAGATGTAACCCTAATTCATCTAAATTTGAGGCGTAACAACCCTTTCGCGCAACCCACACTCAAAAAACTCATCAAAATCCATCCAACCCGGATCCATCCTTTTCCGTGAAGAGCATTTTACTCTAAGGATAAAATTGCGTGTAGAAGGCAACCTCTTTCTTGGTTGCGGCTGTCTTTACTCAGCTCCTTCAATATCAAAATATACATCTATAGATGATTCTATAACAATACTATGGATGTGGGTTTTATAGGTTTATAAGGATGGAAAAGAAGGTAACCCATTCTTACACCTATAAGTGGGTGAAACCTTTACCATAAAATTTGAATGGAATAGAGGGAAACATTAAGGGGAATCCTTTTAAGTTAATTTCATTTTCTGCCCTGTTGACGTCATGCTACCACCATCACGTGCTTGAAATTTCTTCTATGGTTTATTTATTTATTTTTATTTTTATTTGGTTTGTTTGTTTGTTTTATTTTCTTTTTTTTTTTTTTTCTTCTTGGTTGTCGTTCTCTTTAACCCTATCTGCCTTTTCAGCAGGTAGTAGTAGTAGCAACAAAAACAACAAGAACAAGAACAACAACAACAACAACAACAACAACAACAAATTCTAAAACCTTCCTCTAAGGTGGTGAAACACTTTCTTTAGTTGCCGCCCGTTGCTTGTCCTCCCTTCTAACCTTCCCGCGCCAGCGCTTCAAAAAACAGATGGGAACAGCAACTGCGGGTTGTTCCACCATTTCCACCATATTTTCTATACAGTCATACGCACGCATATCCCATCCATAATATATAGAAAGGAACGTACGACCCATTTTAGGGTTTTTCATAGCATATATAAAACGACTAGGAGAATGAAGACGACGACGACGACGACGACGACGACGACGATGAGGAGGATGATGACGACCACTAGCGTAACAAGGAGCACCAAAGGAGACCTCATCGTCGTCATCTACGTCGTAGTTTTCTTCCTCTTCCTCGTCGTCGGTCGTTGTCGTCGTCGTCGTCGTCAGCGCGTCAGGCCTTAAGAAACTACCCCCAAAAAGGACCCACCACCAAACATTTGAAGGAATCTAGTAGTTGCCGGCGGGCACCCCAGAGAAGGCTAAGAAAATATAAACTTGCGAGTCGAGTTTCGCAGCCAATAAGGACGAGCTATTTCTTAAGCATTTTCTCATTGGCTGGGTACATAAGATGTTTGAGGAATATTTTCCGCGGGGTCCTTTTTACCCTTTATGTTTTTAAGGGAGCCGCGACGAGTAAGAATACCCATCGTGTCTATCGTATCCTTTAGCCTACACCTCTAGTTATAAACTGTTCATATACGTTTGTTAAATCATCATATATTTATATATATATATAAATATATATGTTAACTCTCTAAGGATATAGACATAGTAACGGAGGTTGCCTAGCACTTTAAGTCTTAGATTCTTGATGGTACTGGCTCCCTAGACTAGTAGCTAACTAGTATAGAGTATACTGGGAATTGTATTATGATGTAATCATGCAAGTATATCCTTTCTTACATGGTAAAGGAATGGACTGGAAGGTAAGGATTGGGATGGGGTAGAAGAGTCTAAGAGATGTATAGTAAAGGGTTACATTTAATAAATAATTTTCATCGTTCGGAAGGAAGAAGAAATTTTACTAAAATATAAAAGATGAGGGAAGGATGCGGGATGGTACAACGACGATTGGAGGCCGCGCAACTCTTGTAACCACTAACAGAAAAAGATGGTATTCTCTCATACTCCTGTAAACCTATGATAACATCCTTAGAAATTGGTAGCGGTGGTAATAAGAGGAGGTGAATGGGTGGTTAAACTATGGGATGAGTACGTATATGTGTATTTTATCAAACTTTCAGACCACTTTTAGCTTAAGATTTTGAATATATTCCAGTGGGGTGTTGAGACCACCCATCCAATTTCTTAGTAGAAAAGGTTTTAGGCAACAGTAAAGAAAACTTTCGGTTAGTAGTGTAGAAAATATAAGAGCGTCAAGGATTAAGATTCTGATGGTCTGTCATACCCAGTGTAAAGGGTTAAAAAGGGATAAAGAGGAAAATTAAGGTTTACATATAGAGTCGCGATAGTTTTGGTAGTTTTAATGGTAAACCTTCTAACTTTTGTATATAACAAGAAACTGAAATGTTTTCTAAGTTTCTAGAAGAAAATTTTAACGTATTTTCTTACAAAATTTCTAAAATAATTTCGGATGTGAACATTTTCAAGTATCAAATCGATAATGGTGTACATGAGAATATTTCTTAATTTTTATATAGTCCTGTATTTTTATATTGCAAAGAAAAACAAAAAAAAAAAAAACAAATTGGTACAACTATTTTATGGCATTTTTTTTAAAATTTTTCTACATTTTTTTTTTCAAAATTTTCTCCAGAAATTTCAGAGATAACGAAGTTGGAGGTAGGATACACTCTCTATTTTTTCCTTTTTTAAATCTGAAAGACGATGTAAATAAAAAGAGAACTACACTATTTTAAATTGTACGAAAAGATCCCTTTCAAACGATACCTCACTCGTTGGGATTGAAAGAAAAAAAAATTATTTTTCATTAAACTTCTGCGTTTACTACTTTTTGTTTGTTTGTTTTTTTCTTTTAAAAAGCATTTTTGTATTTGTTTTTTAAATATAACAAATTTAATTTCTAATTTTTCAATTTTTGTTTCCACCATCATTTAAAAATTTTATCAATTTTTAATTTTTCAAGTATTTTAGAATTTAATTACACTTTATTTTTATTAAAACTAATTTTTTTTTTTTTAAATTAACAAATTAAAAAGTTATTTAAAAAAAAAACTAAATAAAAAAACTAAATATATTATATAATTTTGATCGTAAATAAATTATTAAGATTTAAATTTAAAAAAAAGATAATGAACAATTATTTTGTTTAATAAATTCATAATTTTTTCATAAAATTGTTGAATCTTGTTTACCAGAAAAAAAAGATCAAATAATTACCACTTTTATCGTTTAGCATTGATTTAAATTTTTAATGCTTTTTAGAATTTCAGTTTTAAGGATTTCATATTTTTATTAAAAACCCTTTGTAAATATTACGAGTTAAAAATTTTACTAGAATACAAAAATGCAGTGTAGTTTTAAAATATCGTAAAAAAACTTTGCAAGAGTTTTTCTTAATATCTTAAACTTCTAATGTATGATTTTTTATTTATTTTCTTTTTTTTAACTGAAGAATTAGGAAAACGAATTTGATCTCAAAAACTAAATTTTATTTGCCAGGTAAGACCAGATGAGCCAAAAAAAAAAATAATAAAAGTTGAAACCGTTTCAAGGCGAACCAGTGAAATAAATGAGAAAAAAAATTGTTGTAATAATGGCATAGTTTTATTGAATAAAATGGAATAGAGAAATAAAAAAAAAGTAATGAGAAGTAATTGAATATATTCATTTTTTATTTATTTATTTATTTTTTTTTATATGGAACTCATAGAAGCATGATTTTTTGGGAGAGTTGTATAAATTCTGCGCCTCCGACTTGCAATCGCGTTAATTATAAATTTGGACATGGACATGGCCTGTATACTCCTTTGTTTCAGCCACAGCTCGCCGTGACTCTAATAAAGCACATTAAGTCTTACTTATCCCCAAAATTGTGGCATAAACTTATAAAAAAAAAACAATACCCTTTATTCCATCAAACTAGGAAACAGATTTAATACTCTGCATAAAATGGTACCAACTTGGACTATATCCTACTTATTAATAAATTTTTAATGCTCTGAAGTACACAGAAGTAATTCTTTTCCTTTCTGTCCAAATTTTAATTATATATGGACAAAAGAATTATAGAAATTGTTCGCAGGTGGCCTAAAACTACGTTTAAAATTATCACCTTTAAAACTGATAAACCTTGACGCGAAAAAATTCATAATAGGATTAATTTACATGTGAAAATTAAAATTAAAATGTCTACAAAAAAATAAAAAATATTACTTTATTTTTTAAATAATAATTTTAAAAAATTATCATGTAATAAAATCTTATTAAAATTTTAATTGTATTATCTTAAACTGTTTCACTTTTGTATTATTCAAAAAGAATTTACGATGGGCACATGTTCAAATACTTTTAAAACCCCATCTTTGTAAAATCCAACGTCGTCGTCGCCATCATCGTCCTATAGTTGTTCCTCCTCCCACTTCAAACCTCTATGAAAAAAAAAAAAAAAAACAAAAACAAAAACAAAAAACCAAAAAGGTTAATGCAAAATTGTTGGTCGGCTGGAATACCCTTTGAATAACCTTTTGTTCTTCTTACGGGCAAGAAGCCATTATTCAAAGTTTCTTCGTCTTCTTCTCCTTGTTCTTGTGGTGCTGCTATTTCTTACGCGTTTTACGATGAATAGAGAACCCTTGGGATTGTGGGTGGTAGGGGCTAGGATGGGTTATATTTTATGACCACAAAACCCTATATAGATCTATGTTTATGCATTTGTATAGAAAATGGGTTCAGTACATGGACGATGGTAACAAGAAAATTTCATAACATTTCTTTTTTCTTTTCCTTGTGTTTTTTTCTTTTTGGGGGGGTATTCTAAGAAAACTTCTTTAGGATTTTCTTGAAATATTTACCCTTACAAAATGAATATTATTTTATATATGCAAATGTGAAATAAAAAGAAATAAATCTTTTCTACTTCTACCAACATCTTTAATATTATTACTATTAATTATTATTATTTTTTTTATTTTTTAAATCGTTTTTATCGTTGTCTTCTCTAAAATTTAATCTAAATATTTTCCTTTCTTTAAATTTTCCATAAATTAAGAAAATTTTCAAATCCTTCTGGTTGCTATCATTTCTTCTTCCAATATTTCTATACCATTTCTTAAGATATATAAAGACTTATAAGAAATTTGATAGTACAAAACTCACATCATCGATGAACATCTTATGGTATAACGAAAGTGACCGACGATTTTATCATGATGCTGCTGGTTGTATCTTAAAACTTTTAGAATAAAACGTTTAGAAAACTCCTAAGGGGGTATTATAAAAGGATTTTACTGTACAAAAGCAGCATCAGAATATAAATTAAGTTTTCCCTTCGTTTTCCCAAAAGGTGACCCTCATCTTAGTGAATTTTCCATGCAATATAACATAGGAATAACCTTAAAATGGAAGGGAACGCGCTACAAAGTATATAACCATATTTATTCTTATAGTTTTAGTATAAGTTAGTGTACTGTCTTAGAGATTTTCTTCCACTATTAAAACTACAACCACCAACTTCGGAACTTTGCTACCTTTTCTTACAAGAAATATAACTTGTTCCTTTTTTTTTGTCTGGGGCGGGTGGGTGGTATCTAACTATACTTAAATATGTATATAATATACACGTATGGCTATTCTTTAGCCAAAATTGCCGGTATATATGCCCTTTTTACCCGATATAACTTTATTTTCCATACGTGGCAAGTAAACGTTTTTTGTTTGTCCCTATTCCGATTTTTTTCCGGACTATAAATTTTCAAATTAAAAAAATTTAATTTATCTTGCTATTATTAACTGTTACTCACGTTAATAGTGTTATTTAATAAAAAAGAACACATATATTCATATAAATCCAAACCTCTTTTTACGCGATTGATATTTACGTTCCTGAAACAAAAAAAAAACATACGCGTAAATAGAATTCGCGTACAAGGAATTGGTCAGTTCTTAAAATTTTCTTAAGTTCCGGATTTTTTTTCCTTTCTTTCTTTGATAATGGTTGCATTAAAATGAATAAAAATCGACTAAAAGAAAACATTTTTCATTTCATAATTCGCGTAAATCTGAATTTGTTTAAAAAAAAAATTCACATAAAAAGAGATTTAAGTGCAAAGTACGTAAACCAAATTCAAAAATACTTTTGTTTTTAATTTAATTTAAAACAATAAGAAATACTCTTATTATTAAAAAAAAAGATATCAAAGTTTTAAAAAAAAACAAAACTAAGCATGATTTTCTTTTATAAATCGTTTTAAAAATGCATTAAAAATTTCTACATGCAATAATTTTCGTTTTTTGATTATAAATTTCGAAAAAGATTTAAAAAATTTTAGATTTTTAAATAGCTTTGTTAAAATTAAATATAAAAGAAATTTAACAAAAATCGATATCCTAAAATGTTTAAGTTTAAGTAAAAAAAAACAAAACAAATATATCTACTTTCATTTCTACTAGTGTTTTAAAAATTATCCAAAATTTAAAATTCGAAAATTTATAATTATAAAAATGAATATAGTCTTAAATTAAATTAACAATTCTTTGAATTTGAACGTTTTATTAAAATTGTATATTCTAAATTTTTCAATAGACTCAAAAATTTTATTTATCTAAAAATAATAATAATAAAAAAATATATATATTAATTCATAATTTTTCAAAAATTTATAAGAATTATTTATAGATCGATATTATTGAAATTTAGAAATTTATTATATTTTTTTAAATACAGAATTAATCATTTACACTTTACAAAATATTAATTTAAAATTATTTTAATTGTACTTGAAAACAAATTTAATTTTGTATTAAATTTAACTTAATGAAATTCAGGTATCGTATTTACAAAAATTGTTCAAAAAATTCATTAATATCATTATTATTATTAATATAAAACTATTAATATATTTTGTTTTAGTTCTTTGGACCTATTTACTTTTAAAATAATTAATTAATTGTTTGAAGCGATTATACATTAATTTTTTTGAGTAATTTTCAACAACAAAAATGAGGTTTTTTTGTATAATAGTTGAGTAAATTAAATTTTAATTTTAATTAAAATATTTAAAACAAAAACAAAAATAAATAAATATTTTATCAATATTTATTTAAACGGATAATTTTTATTTAAAAGAATTAAATATGTAAAATTATTTTAATAGATTGAAACAATTGCCTTCTAGATTAAAATCGATTATTCACAATTTTATTCACAAATTAATCTGATTCTTATAATTTTATTCCCATAAAAATTTAAACTGGTACCCATGGGAAAATTTTTAAAATAAAAAAAAACAAATTATTACCTCTCTTTTTTATAACAAGTTTTTGTTTTCCCTTAAAATAAGATTTCTACCATCGATTACACCCTTTCTGAAGGTGATACAATACAAGAAAATGAAAATATATATAAAAAAAAAAAACAAACTAGATTGGTTGCTCCCTTAGTTGCAGTTTAATGACCTCAATAACCCACAACCGACCCATCATACCTTCAAAATCAGGTATTTCTCGAACGGTGGTGAAATTTTCCCACCTTACAAGTTCCCAAAGACAAGTTAAGTAATCCCCATATTCAGGACAATCTTAAAAGATTCTTAAATTGGACAAATTTGATTTTGAACATAGGCCGGTATATCATAGGGGTTTCAATAAACAGTCATAAGTAGTATTAGTATTAAATCGTAAGTCAGTCAGTCACTTAGACTATCCTAGACTTTTTAGGGTGTATAAAGTTTAAATAAGCCTGATAACAACAAGACTTAAGTTCAATGTAAAACAAACTAAGAAAATTCCTAAAGGGGTGGTGGCGGGGAGAGAGAGGGGGGGTGTCCATTAATAGTCCCCAGAAATGAGAATAGGATGTGTTAGAAAGGGAACAGTACGTAGTCCACCCGACCCTTTTTGAACCACCCTATACTCTTGAAATTTTATACAAACAACAAAACTTGTCTCTTCTACTTCTCTTGCCTGGGATTCGCCTCCAGTTCCTACACTACACTGCCTTGATTCATATGAAAATTCCTTGACCATCAACAAGAAGGTCCCATAAGGACATATCGACCGGTATGGTCTGTGTCGGTAAGGATTTAATGCTATATGCAGGTATAATTCCTGCAGCAGGTCTTTAGGTCAAGTCCTTTCGCTTTCGTCAAGCAGTATAAATCTGAGAAGGGACTACTTGTCCAGACAAGGTGTCGTCCATCGTCGGTGGGAAATTTTCTTATTTCTTTTAGAAAAATTTTGATTTGATTTGATTTTGATGGTGAACTCTCTCACGATCCCTTTTTTCGAAATTTTGGGTGAACTTTAACAGGTTTAACAAGATTTTAAATGAACTAGTCCCTTTCTTTAGAAAAAATAAAAATAAAAAAAATCGGTTTTAACAAGCAATGAATATTTTTGTTTCAGTCTTAGAGTTTAAGTTTTATTTAAAAAAAAAAAAAAAGAAAAAACACGTTTTTATTTTTCAAAAAAATTTGTGAGAAAATTATGTTGAACATCAAATAGAGAACTTTATAACTTTTTTATTTTTTTTTTTATAAATGTTTTTAATTCTTAGAGAAATCACTTAAATTTTGTTTAAACTAAAAATTAAATTTTTCAAAATTCAGCATACAACAATTGTTTTGTTTTGTATAAATAAATGTAATTATAGTATACTTAAATTATTTTAAATTTATTACATAGAAAATCTTCCTACAGTTTTTAATAGACGTTTATATAAAATAAATAAATAAAAGGATTACCCCAAAATAAATAGCGCTATTTTTAGAAACAATTTTTTATATTACCACATATTTTCAAAAAATAATAATACAAAAAAAACAAATTCTATTAAATAATAATAATTTTTCGCAGCATACGCCTCTAAGGAACATTAAAACCAAAAAAGGGAAAAAAAACAGGAATACACGGCTCAAAAAAATATTTTTTCAATGTATAACTATTTAAAAAACAAACAAAAAAATTAGAAAGCCTATTTTTTATAATGTCCGTAGTTTTTTTTTCTTTTTTAGTGTCAGGCCTTATTATCATTAGAAATAATTCTTTAATTATGGTATTTTTATCCGAGATTTTGGACATTTATTTTATTTTATTTTATTTTTTTCTTTTAACTATGCGCTATCTCGTAAATTAATACCATTGTGTACTATTACTGATCATATTTATAATGGTGGAAATTGAATAGTAGATCGATTCTATGGAATTTAAAAAATTTTTCTTTTCCCAAATTTGAAGCCAAACCCCTAAAAGCCACCATAAAGGTGGTTTCTGTTCTTCTTCTTCCACTGCTGATAGTATTTCTATCCCGCCCTTTAAAATCTTTCACCAGCAGCATCCAGAGGGATAAAGCGACAGCAGACGCGCGCTATAATCCCTTCGAATGTAATTCCTCCTACCGGAAACTATCGGGGATTGAAGTTGAAACGCGCGATATCTGTGCCATCAATCCCTTTTTAGTTAAACTTGAACTCCACCCATCCTGGGAAATTTAGGGGACCATCAGTAGCAGCATTTGCGCAGCCCTAAGAGTAAAATATTTGAAGGGTTTTGCGTGAAGGTTCCCGTAAAGGAGTTTAAGTATTATTTCAAGGGGTGGGTGGAAGAAACCTGTCACCGGTTCATTTTAAACCATTTTTAATCCATCAAAGATGGCAGCAAGGATGTGATGTGATCAAGTAAATGAAAATCCTTCTTTTGTTTTATTTTTATTTTTATTTTTAAACTATAATTCTGCTACATGAATTAAAAAAAAAAAAATTGTTTAAGACGAAATTAATTAAAATAAAATTAAATAATCAGAAAATTTGTAATGTTCTTTACAAAATTTTTTAAAATTTCTATTTAATTACATTCGTAATTATTTGGGAAATAAAAGAGAAATTAATTTTAATCATTTAGTAGTAATTAAATTTGAATTCTTTTTTTAGTAGTCGTGATTTTATTTCATTAGGTATAGGAAAAATTTTTTTAGAAATCAATTACAATTCATTTAAATTAAAAATTTTTTAAATTTAATTTTCAATTTTTAAATTACACAAATAAAATCAATAGTACAATCTTTTAAAAATCTTTTTTTTTTTTCATGAAATAACTCTTAAAGTTATTCAATTCAAAATTTTATTTTTTAAAATTCTATTTTATTTAATTAAATTAATCTATTTCATATTTGATTTGTGTAAGCTGAATTTTTAATTATTACAAAAAAAAAAGCAACTAAAATAATGTAGAAATTTTCTTATAAAAATAAGTAAATTTATATTTAACCCCCTAGAATTTAAAATCATATTTTTAAGTGTGAGTGTGTGTGTGTTGTAATTTTTTGTAGAAAAGGATTCTTAAGGTGTTCAAATCCTACCAAAAGGTCTTGTGGTTAGTCCCTTACGTTTTATGAAAAACATGTTCTTCTTTTCTTCAAAATTTTTATGTTTCGTTTTACTAAAACCGGATGGGATCCCATCAAAATTAGAATACCGTGGGATATCTTTCAAAAATGCAAAGTCATATATAAGATAACTGTAGTAATAATTATACATCTTATAGTATAAACCCTGTCTGCCGTTTGTATCCTACATATTTCGTTAAAATTTCTTATAATGGCCGGAGACATTAAGTTAAATTCCATGTAGTGGATCACTTCCAGTATTGTAGGGTCATCTATGGCGATTCTATTTGCCCCCGGAATAATTTTCTTCTTCAGTTCAGTATGATATTCTAATGTTTTCAAGCATGCTACCATATTCTATCCATTTTTGGAAAAACCTCATACTATTAAAATGGAACCTATAACTAGTATAGTCTCTGGGCATCTCATACCCTTTAAAAGCCTTACTTACTTCGAGAAGGATAATGTCCCTTAATAAATGGCACATCATGGGCCCATTAAGAGTTCCAAAAACATAAGAACATTCTCGGAGGATCTTATATGAGCCGAGATTGCTTCCAGTTATTGTCTAATCATGATTTAGGGCAACTCATTAACATTTCCTGGGGGCTGTGATTCTAATTCTTCAAATGACTTGAAGTTTTAAGGGTGTCCTCTGATCGGGGGCCCATCCTAGGGCTATTTATCACACCTTTATCATACCCTATATCCAATTTTATACTATCTTCTAACACCATTGTCCATATGCTATACGGTGATACCGTTAAATTTATCTATAGTTTAATTAGCTTAATGTATGCACGTTGTATTATTAAATTAATTCTACTAAATAGAATTCTAGAAATTAAAATATATTCTAACAATTTATAGAGATTTGTAATTGAATTAAATCGGGTTAAATTAAAATTTATAAAACAAAAAATAAAATAAATTCCTTTAAACCTGAAAAGTAACGTGAATGCGATTTTTATTCACTTCAATGCGACTAAACTAATGTTAAAATTAGGAAGAAGTTTTAACTAAAAATATTCTAAAATAAAAATGTTAATAGTTTTTTTTTTCTCTTACACGAATTCTATTTACACGCAATTTTTAAGAACGTATCTATCGTGTAATAACAGGCTTAGGAAAAAAAATATTAATTTCGTAATTTTAAAAAAAGATAAATATTTCAAAATAATTTTAGTTTAAAAATAAAACGCCAAATTTTCTTTTTTTTTAAATAGATAATTAGAAAAAATAAGTCGGTTTCGAAAATATTAAAATAACTGTAAAAATTAAATGAGTCAGGTGAACCACATTGAAAAAATTAAATTAATTAATAAGGAATTACTGAATTAAAATAAATGATTAAATAGTTTCTTAAATTATCTTAAATTTTACGTTTTTATTTTGTTTTTAAACTTTTAATTAATAATTTATTTTATTACCGTGTATGTTTGGACTCTCAGATTTTAAGAATTTAAAAAAAAAACAATTTTTCTATTAATAATCAATCTTTGCGCTAGTATTTTATAATTGTGTATAGCTAAAATTAAAATCTTTTTTTTTAAATCATATTTTTTTTATAAAACTACTAACGAACGATTTATTTTTTATTTTTTTGTAATTCTATTCTATTTTGTTTAAAAATTAATTGTACAGGAAAATTTTTATTTGTATATTTCGTAAATTCATTTAAACAAAAAGAGTTTTCAACAATAGAAAAATAAAAAAAAAACCTTTGATTAATTTGATTTTTTATTCACTTATTTATACTTTTTTTTATTAACTTATTTTAAATATTCGAATTCAAGTAAGGTGACTAAATTTTATTTATTCATTAGTAAATTCGCAACAAAAAAAAAAGAAAAATAAAGTAAAATTCAATATTTTTGGAAATTTCAATTAAACCATTCTAATCAAGATACAATTAGATTTAATTCAAACATTATCGTAATATATAAAATTGAATTAGAATTAAATTACAAATACTCGAGGATATTTACGGTGTAATTACAGTCTTCATCGAATTACTATGAGTTTGTGATTTGTCCCTTGTGGTTTAATATTAATTGTCTAGATAAATAATGTTGTAATTGTAAAAGACTAGCACGTAATTAGCTCCAATTAATTTCAAAGTAATTCTACTGACAAATAGGAGATCATTACTGATCTACACAATTACATCGTCTAATTTATATCATTATTTTGGAAATGAAAATATCGATACTTTTGATTAAAGTGTAAAATTTCCTAAATAGTGTCCTAATTTTCAATGGTATTAAATTATGGTAGGTGTTGTGGAAATATGAAATAAATTACATTATTAAAATTACGCTTGAAATTTTTAAATTAAACATTTAAAATGTATTAAAACATTTTTTACTTTTATATAATTTAATTATATTATTTCAATTAACACAATTAGCAAAAAAAAAAAAAATACAGAGGGCTAGAGATAAGGGCTATATTAAAAAAAAAACAATTAACTAGTAGAATAAAATTCTTTCATTAAAAAAATAAAATAAATTAAAAGAAAGTCAAATTTAAAAAAAGTAAAAACTGTTTATGCAGCGAAGGATTGATAAATAAAATATAAAAAAATAAAATAAATTAAAAGAAAATTTAGAAAAGAATTGATAAAAGGAATAGTTCTTACTTTTGTTTTTTTTGTTTTTTCTTAATAAAATCTACTTAATTATTTTTACACTTATATTTGCACTTTAGAAATCAATTTAATTTAGAAAAAAAATTTGTTATTTAATAAAATGATTGAAAAACAAAAAAAAACAAATAGTTATACTTTTGCAATTTAAAATTAAAATCAAAATATAAATTCTTAAAGCAGCAAGTTTAAGAATAAAAATAAAATTGTTTTAAATTTTAAATAAGAGTATGGCACAAAAATATTATTAGATATTTTAATATTCAGATTTCTAATCCCGAAAGGAATTTAAAAAAAAATATTTTTCACAAATTGTTTTATTTATTCATTTCTTTTATTACATAATAAAATTAAAAATAAAATATTTGCTTTCATCCCGGCGAGTAGGGTATTGTTTGTTGTAAGGCTCAATAAAATTATGTAAAAAAAAAATGTTCCACCTGGAAGAGTTTTTTGTTTTTTGTTTTTTGCTTTAACTGATTCAAATGTCTAACAAATATTACAGGAGAAATAAATCGATGTCTTCAAGTGCTGTAGATTTTGAGAAGATGTAAGATATGGAACCCTCAGAATTCGAGTACTACTCATACTCGACCTGTTTGGTTTTTTTTCATTTTTTTTTTCTTTTTTGGCGGTCTACTTTCTGACAAAAGATTATACCTAAAAGCTTAAAAAAAAAAGAAAAAAAAAATCGTTCCTCCTTAGAATTTATATAAAAGGATATCTTCAATTTTGTAATATTCATGACGTTAAATTTTATAGTAATAAAAAATTCTGTGGCGTCTTAAGGTTTCGACGTGGAAATTTAATTGAAAATCTTACTCCCACCACTTTCAAGAAACAGAGAATAGAGTAGGACGTGGGGGTGACCTAAATCATAGGATGAGATGGTACAAAGTTGATGATGATGGTGGTTATGGGTATGATGGCGGGCGGCAATCTTCAGCCATATTTCATAAGAGGGTGCTTACGAAAATCTATGGAATCTCTAGTGGGTGTCAACTACTTTAAAACGCATATTAAAATATGTAAATTTTCCCTTGATTCTCTTCGAATATTCCCGTTCGTTTATGCCTTACAAATGCGCGTACACAAACTACCTGTGTTAACACTCCCATATTATTCCTTGGGCTCAACTTGTGCGCGCGATGTTTTTTGAAAGGGGTGGGTGATAGTGTAAAATGGAGGTTTCGAAATAGCTAGATAGAAATTTTCAGGAATATGGCGCATTCTTCCCACCCATCCGCCATAATAAATTCTTTGTGTTGTTAGGACTGTTGGTTGGCGTTTTATCTTTCTTCCTTGATTTTGTCTTTTTTTTTTTTGTTGTTCTTTGTTTTTCCTGTTAGTGTTTTCAATTTTAAAGACGCTACCATTGAAACGCCAATGAAAAGAGGAACCATCAGCGAGAAACGTGAACAGGAGCTCGACAGCGGCTTTATTCACACACATTTAACGATTTTAAGGGTAGACAGCTTTCTAGCCTGCTTCCTTTTGGTAACCTTAGATATAGCAGCAGCTTTCTTGAGAAAATGACTACCCATACCTTAGCAGACGGATGGGTGTCTCTTTGGAGCCACCTTCAACAACTTATAAGAAAATTTCCGAAGACTTTCGGGGCAATAGCAGCAGTACCACAAGTAGAAGCATCTTATATGTGTGCTCCTAGATTGGGTGTGGACTTTCTTTGTCGTGAAATTCGCAGATGCGCGGAAAAATCGCGCTCTAGAAATTGAAAATCTGAGAAATAGGAAAGATGATGATAAAAATCAAGATATAGTTTTAATAAGCGGCGATAAATATTAGTAATAGTGTAATAGTTGCAATACTATCCCATAATATGCAAATTTTTTTTTTTCACCAAATCTAATACTATATATGATTTTATTACGCAATTTTAATTTAAAAAAAAAAAAAGAAAAATACCAAATGTACGTAGACATTTTTAAAACTGATACTTTATTACTGGATTGTAATATTTAAAAAAATTATTTTACCACATTTTCTATCCCTTAAAAATTTTACCATAAAATTTAAATTAAACTTTTTGTACTTCTTTACTAAAATTAAAAAAAAATAAAATTCCTCTACGAGCAGACAAACCGACAGACGCCAATTTCACGAGATTTTCCTAAATTTTCCTATGAAATATTAAAAAGGTGTAAAAATCAAAATATTTGGAATATATAAAATAATAAAATTAGTTTAAAAATTTAAAATAATTTAAATAATTTGAAAAATAATAAGAGACTTTTTTGTTTACGTCAAAGATAATTAAAACAATAATTTTGGTATTTTATTTTATTCAATACAAATTTTAAATTAAAATAGTACAATTTTTCTTAAATATGGGAAAAATTAAATCGAAATATAAAAATACTTCGCGAAACTCTCTATTTAATTTTTTTATTTTTTTAAGTTTATAATTTTGTTTTGAAATGAATTTATTTGTTATTTATAAAATATAAGCAGTTTTTTATTCAATCTTAAAATAAACAAGATTATATTTAAGTAATGCATAAAAAAAAAATAATAAAATTCATTTACAAACAAAAAACTTTTTAATCTTTGTAAACTTTAAAACGGAAGAAAAAACAAAACATTTAAACAGTTAATTTATAAAATAATTTATTGGCTTTTTGGGTGTTAAAAATACATGTCATGTAAAAATTTTTTATTTTTACACTGAACTCTATAAAAAAACAAAAAAACTGCTAATACCCTTTAATTGATAATGATTTAATTTAAGTGATAAAACAATTTTACTTTATACTTTACTTTTTACTCTGTTTAAAATGATGGATTCAAAAATAATTAAATTACCTTTTTAAACTGTTTTCAATGCACCTTGGAAAATTCGATTCTCCTGGTTTTAAATGATTTCGATTTACACAAGAAAAAAAAGCGCGTAATAGAATAAAAATTTTAAAAACATTTTTTCTTTATTTTTTTTTTAGTTTAGTATACCAAAACTAGTTTTTACGCGAATTCGGAGTTACGCGAATTGGAATATGAAAAATAATTTACTTTTTACGCGATTCTTATTCAATTTAATACGATCAAATTAAATCAAAGAAAAACTCTATAATTTAAGAAAATTTCAAGAATGCATGGAATCACTAGTGCCTTTTACATAAAATTCTATTTATGTGTATATTTTTTTAGGAACGTATGTACCGCGTAAAATCGCGTAAAATTTCGCGCATAAAAATTGGTTTAGGTGTATATTGTTTTTTTTTTTTTTAATAGTTTAAAACTTCTTCAGATTTCAAAATTTCGAAATAAAATCGTGTAAAATAAAAGAAATATTTTAAATTGTTTTAATAGTTTGTTTTTCTAACTTGTTCATCGAAATATTTTAATAATAAATTTACTATTTTTCCTTTTAAATTACAAAAAAAAAAGAAATAAAATAAAATTAATATTGAAATTAACATCATACGCCTATAAAGAAAAATTCAATGTTTTTCTTTTTTTTTTTTGTTTTTCTTTACAGGATAAATATGAATTTATTAAATAATTTTTTTTTTAAGTAAAATTCAAAAATTTTAATTAAAATAAATTTAAAGTTCTGTATACATTTTTTAATTAATTAAATTATAATTAAACTAAACTTTAGATTAAAATTCTTAGTGTGAGACTTAAAGTGATGCTGTAAAGGATATAATTTAATTTTATAATTAAAAATTCTCATGGAATTATAATGAAATGTATAAAAGATCTGTACACATATGTTCATATATAAATAATGTAATTATAACCACGCCCCACATAAAACGGGAAACGCCTTATTTGAATTACTTATCCTTTTTGGCGCAAAAATATTCATTATCCTTAAAGGGAAGATGGCGTGGGCTTGTTGTAGGATAACGGGGGCGGTATAAAGGGTAAAAGGGTTCCATAGAAAGGGGTAACGTAATACGTTTCCTCGTCATATAAAAGTTTATGCGAGAAGACAACCACCATCAAAGAATCCCGGGGATAGAGCATAGAGGGATCCCATCATCATCGTTGTTAAGAAGATTCTATAGTCTAGGGCTATGGGTAAACGCATACAATCATATAATATAAGGTATATCTATACAAATAAACGTACCTGCAGACATGTCTCGGGCAACATATCACACAGGATAGTAAAGGCAGGAAGGTAGGAAGAAGGCTAGCATTCTAGCCAGAAACCTGAAACCGGGAATCTAAAGTAATCGGATTCATTTTATTTTGCTCCTTATAAAAGTGCCAGGGCGGGAATATACACGTACATGCCGCTACTGGTGGCATATACTTACCCAAAAACGAACAGAGGTTTCTGTATTTTATGTGCAATTTAGCGACTAGGAAGACTGCTACCCGTTCAACTTACTTATAGGTAAACAAAGGATGTAGTAGGTACCTTTACTTTTTGTACTTTTTTTTTTTTGGTTTTTCGTTTCTTTTTTTTGTAGGTTACGTTTTCTTCTTTAACCACCCATCCTCCAGGAATAAGGAGGAAAATAATTACAATTTCTAGTAGAGAACGCTCCAGTAAATTTGATTTGGTTAGCGAGAAAATATGTACTATACTTCGTCGAGGGGCGGGAAATGGTTTGAGGGCATTTTGTATAGTTGTACACACCAGTAAAATTGGGAACATACTACAGAGTTTGAGAAAACCACTGTAGAAATCCTCAAAATTTAGTACGACTAAGTTTCTAAAAGAGCTTGAGGAGGAGTCGTTCTAGTTCGCGCATTTCTAATCAGAAAATACTCCCGACAGTGAAAGTTTCTAAGGATCAAAAAGGAATAGATGTTCAGTCGTTACACATACAACGATGATGTGATTTGAATTTCTATCAGAAACTTTAATACTACTATTTATATCTATAGTATAAAAAAAAATAATAATAATTATGTAATTTATCAAGATATCTTTCTCTATTCCTTATGCTTAATTCGACACTACTATTTTGTTTTTTATTTTTTAAAGTTTCTTTAAGATATCGGAGTTATAAATTTAAGGGTAGTACTGAAGACAAAAAAAATGTATTATTATTTATGAAATAGGTTTTCTTCTTTATTAAAAGTAACAATATAGGCCTACATAAGAATTTATAGTGTATTTGAACAGTAACAACAGCATGCCACCTTTAATTCCAAAAAGAAAATAGCAGTTTTCAATTTTACACCAAAAAAACTCTAAAATTTCGAAATGACTGTGAAAATCGATTTCCGTGTTTTTGTTTTTTTTTTTCGGGACTATAATTTTAGTAGAATTTAAATGAAAATTAGGTCTACGTACAAGTAGTATAATAGACAATTTATAATCAATTTTTTTGTTATATAAAATTTTTCCAAAAAAAAATATATATATACCGTATATGACAAGAATGATTTTTTGGTAGTGTAAAGATATAAAAGACAATGTTTTTTAACACGCCTAAAAGTATGCAATTAGACAAAGGAGATAATCCTAGTATAACACGATTTTCGTACAACACGGTCACGTTATACACGGTTTAACACGATTTCGCAGAACATGGTACAAAATTGCGTGTTAAACGAGGGTTACCTGTAAAAATTTTATAAACAATCTCTTTATTTGATTAGTTTATAAATTTTTTTCTTTTTAATAACATCTCCTTTTTCTTTGAATATAAATCAAAACAAAAAAAATCTTTTAAAATACTAAATTTTTTTTTCCGTTGCAAGTTACAAGTTTTTAGAATTTATTTAATAAAATTTCTATATAAAAGGAAAATATTTTTTTAATTAATTATAAATTTAAATTGGTATTAAATTGATTATAGAAAAGACGATATATGTACCATAATTAATCCATTTTAGTATTATACTATTACAAAAACATGACTCTAATGTAATTCAAATTCTGATAAGCTAATTAATTCAAGATTATTGCTAACTTCAAACTCATCCCTCACGATTCCTTGAAATGTTAATTACTTATAGAGAGAGGGAGAGGAAAGAAACAAAACCATTTATGCTATCATCATCATGATCCTTCATTCTCTTACTCCTAGTCATCTTAGACCACCTCCATACAAAATGGGAAGGTACCCCTAGCAACAGTGTTTTGGATTTTAACTAGTTCTATATAAGATTTATATAGGAATATGTTGTATACCATCTTGGTGCACCATCTACGCGTTCCTTAAGATTATACTCGACATATTCCTATATTTTCTATAGCATATAAAGTTACGTTAGTGGCATCACCTCGAACACCTCAAAATTTATAGATGTTGCTGTCACCATATTTCTAATAATATTGTTGTTGTAGATTTAAACCGTCGCCTTGACTATGTCATATTATTTTCTTAGAAATGCAAATATATGAAAGATTGTTCGCCTTTAAGATTATATGAAGATTATAGTTTACTCTAAGGTACATATCACTAGATTTATTCTAACTAAATCTAGTAGGATAATACGTCAAGGCTTTTTGGTCTTCTTATATGTTCGTTCGTCTATTAATTTCTTGGTAAATTTCATCATGTCGTCCCGGATATACCACCGACATCTAAACTTCCTTTATAATCCATCCTAAGCGAAGATTTTAGGGATTTTAATTGCGGTCTGTTGCTGTTCCTTCTTGTCGTACTACTTGGAAGATTTCTCTTGTAATTTATTTGTTTATTTATATTTATATTTATTTATTTTTATTTTTATTTTTGTTTTTATTTTTGTTTTGTTTTATGGGTACAAAATGGGGGAACGGATAGAAATAAGTTTAAAAATATATTTAAAAAAATTAAAAAAAGAAATAAATAAAAATATGAAATAAAATATTATAGGGTTTTTTTTTTAATATTGTTTTTTTTAATACGTACAAAAATTACAATTTAAAAACTAAAAAATCCAATTGAACAAATTAAAGATAAACTATTTTTTTTTATTTTTTTGTTTTTTGTTAAATATCTCTTTTTTCACTATACCTCATTTGAATTAAAAATCTTATTTTGAATAAGCCCATATTTTTATGTTGCTATGAATTTTAATTTTAATTGTTTCTTTCTTTCTTCTTTTTCAACATCAATAAAATTTTTTGTATTGTGTTTTTAAATTTGTACCTGAATCATTTTAGTACTTATAGTATTTTTTTAAATTTTAGGAATTTCATTAAATTTAAAAGTATTATAATTATAGAATTTAAAAAAGTTTACACACATTCATATTTTATTATTATTATTATTATTTTTATTCTATACTAAATTTAAAATTTATACAAAAAGTTTTATTTATATTTTTGTTTTTCTATTTTAAAATTCCTTTTAATCTAATGTAATTTTATATATTTAATTTAATTCAATCAATTGTCTTTTATTTATTTAGAAATCGTTGGGGGAAATAAAAAAATAAAATTAAAAATTAAAAAAGTAAAAACAAAGAAGTGTGTAAAATAATTTTAACAATTTTATTTAAAAAATGTAATCGAAGGCGGTGTAGAGCGTGAAATTTTAAAAATATTACTTATTTATTTGTTTTTTTTTTTTTTTCTAATTATTGTGTTCTTCTTTTCTTTGAAAGTATAGCTTTTTTTTATAATAGTAAAGAAGTTTGTTTTAATATAATTTTAATTTAATTTATCAATTTTTTTTTGTTAAATATACTTAAAAAACAAAAAAATTCCCTTTAGTGTCATCTGAATAAAATTTTCTAACAATGTGTAGTAACAGGTGTTAAATTTAGTAATTAAAATTTATGTAATAGAAATAATGAGATTCTCGCGATGTTTTTTCAAGCAAACTTTTCAAAAGTTTAAAGGTCTTTATGTAGATTGTTGAAAGTGGAAGGTTCACCAGGAAAACGGAAAAGCATAGTGTATAATTTGTACAAAAGGTAGATGATGTTGTTTCTGCTCGCTGCTGCACCATATCATTTCTATGTTACCTGCCGATGGCTATACTCGGTATAGGGTTCTGTCGAAAGTTCTATTCGGGTAAGGTTTGGGTTGTTCTAGTTCGATGTTAAGTATATAAAACTATGTATAATTAATTTCAAGATTAAAAAGTTTCTGGAGTGTAAAAATAAAATAAAAATATAAAATATTATTTGCCACCATTGCAGTCGTCGAATGCCAACTCTAATAATGGATTTTGTACAGTTTAAGTAAAATGACATTTTCTTCGTTTAACCCATTCCAAATTTCTACTGTAGGGGATAGACTTCAATTTCAGATGGTATCCATTTTAGTTTGGTGGTAAAACGTGGGGATTTCAGGGGAAGGGAATCTCCTTTTACCTACTCTTGGTCTTGATTCCCATCAGAAGTTCCTTAGGAACGTGAAATTTTCACTTACATGAATTGAATTAAACAGAGAAATTTGCACGGCTGCTGTTGTTAAGGGAAACGTTTGGTTTAAGATTTTCGAGTGCTTTTAGTTTAATTAAATGAATATTTGACAATTAATTGCATGCTTCATTAAAAATACTGGTATATAATTATTTTTCTTTTATTAAATATTACTTTTATAGGGGTTAAATTATCGGTATCAAATTTCTAGACTGTTTTATTTTAATAAATTTTTATATACAAAGAAATTATTCATGAAAAAGCAAATTTAAAAACCCAAAAAAAAAAAACAATAGTTAAATTTATTTTTCGTATCAAAAAACTCCAAAAATCGTACTAGAATTAGGAATTTATTTCTACTTCATGCAAATGATTTTTATAATAGCGAATTCTTTCTTAAATTAAAAAAAAATAAAACAAAATCTTATAAACCATTTACGGAGCATTTAAGACAAATAAAAATAAAGAGAATCCCTATAAGAGGCCTTCGTCCTATTAAAAATATTAAACGAGCGAAAGAAAAGAGTATTAATTTAAAGTAGACTTACCAAAGAAAGCGGCAGGATAAATTTTCTTATGTTAATAACACAAAAAACGCCTCAGCTCAGCATCCCCGGACAAAAAACAAACGTAACCGACGCGCATTTTCAAATTTAACGGTCACTACACAAAATCACAAATTTCACTGCACTCACTGCACTTCCTTTAAACAAAGTTCGAACAAACTTTAATTGAACTTTCAATTAAATAATCGAATTGATCGCTATATCAAACTGTTTCGCGCGAAATCAATTAAATAATTCATTTATTTTTATCCGAGCGATAACCGCGACGTTGCGTTAAGCCGACTGAGTGGTCCCCACTGAGCAAATGCATCGATGTTCTGGCAACAATGTTCCTAGCAGTCGTTTTGTTGCCAACGGGCGGTTTTGAATTTTACTGTTATTCAGCAGTTGGCTCATTGTTCCCCAGTATCTTCGCTGGTCAGTCCTCGCTCAGTGCACTCGGCTCAGCGCAACGTCGTCTCTAGCGGTCAAGTAAAACTAAATAAGTAAATAAAATGATTTCGGGGTAAAACGCCGTTTAATATCACGATTAATTCGATTATTTAATTGAACAGGTGAAGTGTTGTGAGTACGGTGGGTGCAGTGGGTGCAGTGAAATTTGTGATTTTGTGTAGTGACCGTTAAATTTGAAAATGCGCGTCGGTTTCGGTTTTTTTTTTGTTTTTTCTCGGGCGGTGGTGGACACGCTTTTTTCTAGTATTATTAACAAAACGCATCCTGGCCCTTTCTTTGGTAAGTCTATTTTAAAATATTACTCTTCTATTTCTCGTTCATGGGTTCTTAAGAACGAAGGCCTGTTATAGGGATTTTTCTTCACTAAATTGTTTCTAAGAATTTATAAAAGGGGTTCCTTCTTCTAAGAAGTTTCAAAATTGCTACAGAAATAATTCTTATATTTTAAATCGTATACGACATGAAATTAATCCAAGTATCTTCATCCCACGTCTGAGTATTTTTTTTTTTTTTTTAATTCAATTAAATTAATTTAATTTTTTCATAATTTTAATTAATTTAAAAATGTCCAAAAGACCTGACAAGAAGCAAGACGAAATTATTTAAAATTTATAAAAGTAAATAATTAAAATCGTTTGCAAATTTCAATATCAGAAATCAATTCGATTTATTTTTTCTATAGAATTAGAATTTAAAAAAAAAAAGAAAAAAAAAGTATGCTCTGTAGAATAAAAAAAGACAATTCCTGGTCATTTTGTCCACTTTACTTTACTTTAGTAAGAGAAATTTTAAAAAATTTCTATAAATAATTAAAATCGTGTATATCAATTTAAAAGATATGATTTTGTTTTACTTTTGATTTTTTTTCTTTTTTTTTGAATTTCGAAATCTTGAAAACATTGTACAGAAATTGTAGGTGTAAATTTTAATTAGAAAACACTATAAATTAAATTATTAAATATTTTAATTATTTTTTTTTTATCTGGTTTATTCTATTTTACCAGTATTTAATAAAATTTTCTTAATATATCGAAAGTTTTCATAAACTTCAAAGGGAATGTAAAATTATCTCCTAGAAGAAAAATCAATAGAATTAATTAACTTTTAACTATAGACGAATGTTTATTTGAGGGAAATCGACTACTACTACAAAACGTGGTGGTACTGTAAGCATTTCATTTATATCGTCTTTTGATACTGGCTCCGAATTCAAACTTTGACTTTCGATAGATGTGAATGAAGATGTAGAGGATGGTTCAAGAAATAGGTGTTTACAAAAGGGAAAATTTAATCAAAACAGAAAACGATGAAGCTACAAAAGTTTGTGCTCTTATATAATTTTGTCATTTCCAATTTGCCAATTTTATCGGTTAAAACAGGATAAGAATATAAATAAATAGTTTTTTTTGTGAATGCATTTATATAATAAAATTCCGTATCATATTGGAAATTCTCTTATTAATTTTCTAAGAAAATTATAATGATTCTATGAATATGAATTTGAAACATTTTCTATTTCTAAATGGAAAACCAAACCCTCAAAAACCGAATAGAACTTTCAAACATCTTATTGGTTTCTTTCGGTGATGTCGGATGTAACCAAAGGATGCATCTTTAACGAATTAATGAGGTTTCTTCTTCAATGAAAAGATGGCATATTTTTTTGAATAAATACTACTGTTCTGAAGTTTTTTTTAATTACATCTTGATTTACAACTACAACATCATCTAAAAACAAAAAAAAAAAAACTGATAAATATTAAAAACTTTTATATAATTCACATTACTTTTAAATTTGGTCTTAAATATTTTTATTTCTTTATTTATTTATTTATTTATTTTTAATATTGATTTAAAGTAAATCATAAAGATTAGAAAAAAAAACGGAATTATTAAATAATTTAAAGAGATATAAAAATATAATTTAAATATAAATTATACTTTTTAACAAATAATTAATTTTTTTATTCTTATTATATTTATAAAGTTTAAAAAAAGAAAAAAAAACAATAATATGCTCATAATGCTCAATCATAATTATAAAATAAAATTAAAATCTAAATTTTTCTAAATTTTTAAACATATCTAAAATAAAAAACAAAAAAAAAAAACAAATAAAAATAAATACAAATAAAAATAAAAGTATTTTAATAAGTTTAGTATAAAAGAAAATATTGATAATAAAAACGTGTTTGTGTTCAAATTAAAAATTAAATTACGATATAAAAAATATAAATTAATTAGGTTTATAATTTAAATTTTGAAAACAAAACAAAACAAGAAAAAAAAAAAGAAAAACATAAAAAAATTTTATTTAAAATTAAAAATAATTGCTTAAATGAAGGTGGATGATTAAAAATAAATCAGGGAATACAGAGGTCCTCCAACAAAAGGATGCGTGTAATCAAATACCTTCAAGGTGAAAAGAAACCTTAAAATTCCTGTGTCAGGAATCAGAATCCACTACACGTTCTAGGCACGTGCATCTTCTGAATGGTGTAGTATCATACCCATGGGCAATTATGATGGAAAAAAAACAACAACAAAAAATCCGTGTTGTTTACCGGTAAGGTTCACATGGTACAAGGGGTGATGATTGCCGTCGCTGGGAACCTTTCCGTAACCCTTTTATTTTTTTTTTTGAGGAAGGGTATAAAATTCTTATTTGAAACGGTACCCGTAAGGACATCTATTGAAGCTTTCTATGGAAGTTGTGCTGTGCTAACTCTCCTATCCCAGACCAGATGGAGATGACAGCCCAGAATCAGCTTAAACTGGGGAAAATCAGGATATTTCCCGTTACCCCTTTGAGTATTCCTTGGAAATCCTGTAGGAAAGCATCTCAGAAAATTGATTTGTCTTTTTATCCTATGGGATTTTCTTCGTACATAGTATACATTTATTTGGCTTTGTTTTTTTTTCTTTTAATATTTGCTGGTCTTTTTGTTTTTTTTTTTTTATCTAAAATAGTTTTGGTTGAATTAAGTGAGGTTTGTAGGAATTTTCTGTAACCGGTGAGAAATTTTAGTGGTGATATAAAATTTTCAATAATACTTTAAAATTATTCTAATCCAGTGTTCAATATTTTGTTAAAAATCTAGTGAAAAAATAAATTCCAAATTAAATAATTTATTTAATTGAATTTTATTTTAATTAAAACAAAAAAGACCAATAGTATTATTTCGAATTTAACATTTTTAATATAATTCTTTCATATTTTGTGATGATTTTTGGGTTTATAATTGTAATAATTTGTTAACATTAATTTTTATTAAAAAATAATAATAATAATTTATTATCTAGTCATAAAAGTAATAAGAACTATTAGAAATATTTACAACATTTAACAAATTTAAGTACGAGTCGTGTCGGTGTTTTTTTTTTTATTATTATTATTTTATCATGCACGGAATAAAAAAAATCAAGATATGAACAGCTTAAATATTTTAAAAAAATTATATTTATATATTTTTGTAAATAATTGTGTATCATTTGTGCTCTCTCTAGTGGAAATATAATCACAAATAAACTTATAACATAATTTTTGTGTTTACGGAAATAATCAGTAATTTATAAAAAATTATATAAATAAAATAAATATTTAATTAAGGAAACTTGTTGCATCCATCGGGATAAAAAAAAAGTGATTATTTATAAAGTTTTATTTAATGAATGTGGTAAATTTTATGAAGGAAATTTAAGAAAAAAAAGAGAACTATATTAATTAATTATTACAAAATGAAATTTTTAAATTTAAATAATTGTTTAAGTGTTTTTATTTCTTAACTATAAATCGATAAAATTAAAAAAAAATGAAATAAAATAAAATAAAAATAATAGAACAATTTAGATTTTAGTGATAGTGGAAAGGAAAATGTAACAAATAATTTTACAATTTAATAATATTTAAAACATATAAAATTACTACTAGATAAAAAAATGAAAAAAAAACTACTGAAGTGTTTATTATTTTACGTATTTTCAAAAGACACGTTAAAATTTTTGTCAAATATGGAAAATTATCAAAATTTTTATTCTATGATGATGATTTAATATTTTTAAAGAATTTCATTCGTTTGTACGGAAAACTCTAGATGTGAATATAAACCTTAAACAATATTAATTTGTATTAAATTTATTTTATAAATTATAATTAACAGTAAAGAATTTATTAAAATAAAAATAAAATAAAATATATTTTTTTTTACATTCTTACTAAAGATGGAATTGTTTCTTTTTGGTAGTTAATTTTTATTTTCAAAAAGAAATTCAATTTTCCTACAAAAAATCGCAAATTTTTTTTTTTTTTAATTCCTTCCCCTCACTAGAAAATCCTTAATTAAGTAGATTAATAGGATTTTTACACTATGCACATTTGTTATTAAAAACAAAAAAAAAGAAAGCAATCATCATTTCTATTAAAAATGATGAACGTTTCGAAATGAAAAACAAATAAAGAATTAGACAAAAAAGAAAAAAGAAAAAAACAATTCTTTTTATTAATTATTTTTGCGATTCGATAAAAACCATTAATTTGTTGATAAAATCATAAAAAAATAATTTTGCTTGATTATATAAGTAATTATTCATTTATTACGATTATTATAAATGTAATTACATGTAACAAGTCATTTTAATTGAATTACTAAACAATAATATCTAATAAAAAACAAAAAAAAAATAAAAATTAGTAAAACACGTTGTCGAAGCCGCACAATTTTGAACTTTTCGCGAAATAATCGATAAAACAAAACAAATACAAAGTTTTAGTAAATTATGCTAATAAAAATTCCATTTTCGTATGATTCATGTTCGAATGAGATTAATTAACAAAAAAAGGAGTAATACAAGATTTTATAAGTTTTATTAAATTTTTCAATTTGATTTAGATAATTATTTATATTTTATTTCTTAACTAGACGGTTTTTTGCTTTTTTATATCTTTTTACGATTATTTTGTTAAATTTTCATAATTTTTTGATTAACATTTACTCCAACCTTTTGATGGTATGGTTTTCTATGGTTCTGCTAATCGAATTTTAGTGATATCAAACTGATAATTTATTTTACTACTATAGAAAATATAATTAAAAAAACGTACTGACTAAATGAAGTGAAAATTGAAAAAATATTTTCTTTTTTTTTTGTAAAATATTCAATACTCTTTTCAGTATTAGAAAAAAAAAAAAAAAAAAGGAAAAAAAGATTTTTTTTTTCCATAGAAACCCCTAGGAAAAGTGACAACGGCCTTACAGTGTCGAAGAAATTAGATAAAGCCGTTATCTTAAGCGATTGCCATTAACTTGAGTGATTTCCTTTCAAAGAAAACCGCTTAGGTGTAATTACAAGCCGCACGGGATAATAAATACATCCTTGTGCTACAAACCCTCTTTACGGTGGCCCCACCCATTCTACCTACCACCTCCATCTTTCCTGATGGCATCTTGAAAACTCTCAAACCCCATTAAAAAACCTTCCTAACACTTTTCTTCATCCATACCTCCTCCTCCTCCTCAATCTTTCAAATCTTGTATCCTCCAGCCCGTTTCTACTTCACCTTCAATAGGTAGCTTTATCACTTCGTAATTTTTTTTTTTTAATTTTTTTTTTTTGCTTTTCGATGGAATTTTCTTTAAAGAAAGTTGAAGGTTTTGGCATCTTTTCATTTAGTTACAATCTCATCCTCCATTTAACGCCCACAAATCCTTTGACAAAGTAGTCCTTCTATCGTGTGACATTTTGGATAAATTTCATCTTTTCAAATATTCCAGCTAGACTATAGTTCAAGTGGTATAATACTGCATTAACGGTTGATAAAAAAAGGGTTATCTCAAAAGGGTTTTTATAACGATTAAGAATTTCATAATAAACCTTTTAATATTATTCTTTTTCTTTATTTTTCTATTTAATCATTTAATTAATTTATAAATATAATTAATTTTTTCTAACTAAATACAATTATAATTTATGCGTTTAAAAATAATTAAAGGATAAAAATTAAAAATTAAATAAATTATTAATCAAATTTAATATGAATTTATATTTATAAATAAAAATAAAAGTTAAAAAAAAAATAATAATTTTAAAATTTGACAAACTTTTAATAACATATTTTTACATTATAATTTAAATTTATGTGTAAAAAGATTTTAATTTTAATTACTTATGAATAAAATTCTATCAATTTTTTGTTGAATTTTTTTTTTTTTTTTTTTATTAAATACGATTCATAAAATAACGGAAAAATAATAATAATAATTTAAAATAAGTAAAAATATTTCTAATTACCGCATAAAATTAAAATAGAATCAATAATACTAAAAAAAAAACAAAAACTACAAAATTTGTTAATTATCAACAATCGTATTAAATTATTTGTAAAAATATTGGCTAATTCGAAATTCTATTTAAATAAAATTACAATTTTACTTTCACTTTATTAAATTTCTATAGTATCGTCTTAAGTTGACCTTAATTTCAAGAATTTTTCAATACCGTGGTGTGGGGGATGCGGGGGAGGACGAAGTAGTCGCCGGATCTGATACTAAATTACTCTCAATTAATTGTTAAATAGTTTTCAATTTACTGTGTAATTGCTTAAACTGCTGAAGCAATAAATAGCACTAAGGATGTCGTCTTAGCTTTTTCATGGTTGAAATTATCTTTTTCTTATTACGTTTTTTTTTTTTGTTTATTTTGGGTTTTTTGTTTTTTTTTTTTTTCTTTACTTCGCCTTCGTTAGCCCATCCATTCCGAAGAGTGCTCTTTTTCCAATGTTCCCAGAAGAATTTTAACCCTTTCTGAACATTGTCCTTGCTGCTTGTACTGCTGTTGCTTCTTCTAGAGAACCCGGAACCCTTCATACTCATACCCATTTTTCGTATCACAGTATTACACACTTTATTTTGTGTGTCCGCTTTTAGCCGACACGGGAACGTGGCTGGGATCTCTTGTATTAAGCAGCTCCCCGGAGGAGGTCCTTCAGAAGATTCTAAAGTCCTGAAGAGATGTTACTTTCCTCACTGTTGCTCCGTTCTCATGGTGTCTCAAATTAATGCACATTAAGTAAGGGTATTCATTGAATTTAATGACTTTGAAGTGTTTTGGATGGGATAGTATCACTTTAAAAAGGATGGTAAAGGAGGAGAACGAAAAAGACCAGAATGATGCTCATTGTAAGGATTTTATTCATCTTATATTATTTTATTTTATTTTTTTGTTTTTTTAAACAAAACAAAAAAAACAACAACAACATCGAAAATATGTCACTATCACTAGAGGACTTTATTTATTTATTTATTTTTATTTTAAACATTTTTTTTTTTAATCCTTTTAGTTCATTTTTGTCGTTGTCGTAAACATTTTCCTTAGTATCATCATTTTCATCGTCCACGATGGTCGTCTTCAGTGTACCACCTTCTCTTTTCTCAGGCTCTTATTTTTCCTGCTTAAATTTCTTAATTAAGGAGCAGCAATTTGTTTAATTCCCCGCACAGTCTGTTTAATTAAGCAGCAAAATATATAACAATATACGCTATCATCATGGTAGCTAGACAAAATAGTAGACATCGTTCTATGGTTGCTTTCTATCGTTCTTAAGATGCTCCAAAGTTGCACTTTCTTTTATGATTATTTCTTCTTTGTAATTTTTATATTTTTTAAATATAATTTGAAATTCTTTTCTATATAATTAAAAAATAAAAAAATCTACTTAATCATCCTACACATTCTGAGTTATTAAAAGAAAACCAAAAAAAAAAACAAGTCATTATAAAATTCATAAGGGGCAGAATCTGTTTCTTTGAAGGGATAAAATCCTTGAAGCATATTAAACAACTTAGCCCTTGAAATTTTCTTTTTAGTAAAACTCATACCCACGTAATAGGCTTTTTTCAACCCTTCCTTTTTGAATGAATCACCTAACAACACACTGGAGAACATTAAAATTCGTTCGATGTCCCTTATTTAAAAAAAAAAAAGAAAAAGAAAAGAAAAACGAAAAATTAAAGGGTTGATGGGAAGAAAGAGGAAAAGAACTGATTTGCATATAAGTTAGGATGGATTTAGATTTATGGTATCTCATAATTAAGCCGGTTAGGTGTGCTGAGGAAGTCTATGCCCCTCCTCAAAACCTTCACTATAGGGCTAAATCGCACCTATCACCGTAGGAAGGGTGAGATGGGTTGGTACGTGCTATGAGCCCATCCCACTTTTTAATTCTTCACATTCTTCATTTTCTGTGTATTTGTTGTCTTTTTTTTTCTTTTTTAATTGCTTTTCCTTCGCTAGCTTCTTATCACTGCTTCCAGTAAATGCCCTAGCCCTTAATTTGTTCTGCCCTCTTTTTTTTGGTTTTTTTTAAATTTTTATGGTAATAGGCGATTTAGATTATAAAAGTGAATTAAATTTTTGAATTTATTTCTTTATGGATCGTATTTTTTTTTTTTTTGTTATTCCTTATAAAATATAAAAATTATTAGATTTAAATTATTACCGAAAAGTACGAGAATGTTCACCAATTTAATTTCAAATTTTATTATTTAAATTTTTAATATTAAAAATTGTTTAATACTTGCCATAAATCACAAATTTTACGAAGGATTTAAGAATCAAAAGAAAAAAAAAAGAAAATCAAACAAATTAATTATATTCGTTGTTTCTGTTTTGTTTTTTGTTTTTTTAATAGTATTTTTATCTTTTTACTAATGCACTCTACACTTTGTGAATTCTTTATCAAATAATTCAAAAAGGGAAAATGTTTATTTAATGAAGAATTCCTTCCTTTAGAAATTCTTAAAGGAGACTTACAAATTCACCATCTCATACCATTGTTTCTATAGTAGTTCTTTTTTTTCTTCCTTTTTTAATTCCCATTCTCCTTGCATAAAATTTTCTACTTTCTTTACATTTTCTAATTTTTGCTGTAAAAAGGATTCTTGAGTTTTGATAAGTAAAAGATGATGAGGGAAAACAATCCAATTTTAATGGAATGTGAATATTCTTACAACCTCTTCTTTAAGGATATGATATATTTTTTTTTCGTTTGTTGTAAAACTTTTTTGAAAATCTTAAAAGCATTCACTTTGATTAGGATCAAAGAATATTTTCATTATTTGTGCATAGTCCTTGAGATGTCCCTAAAAGTTTAAGTCACTAGGACTTAATAAACGAGAGTGAGAATTGAAGTTAATAAAAGGGATGGGGGGAGTGGGTGGTTTAATGCTTTCCTTACCTTTTGTACCTGGAATAATACTTTTAAATGATATCATCATAAATATGTAATTATCATTTTGTAAGGACCGATTTTAGGGACGAAGGATAAAGGAGTAATATAAAAAGAATATCTAATGTTAAATTTTTTAAATATTAATTATTTTATTCTTCTTCTGTTTTGAGTATACATCTAAATTTTATTTTTACGCGATTTAATTTTTACACAAATTTGAAATTACATGCGTTTGGATTTTTTTTTTTCTTGTTTTTTACACGAATTCAAAATTACGCGATTTTAATTCACGGTAACATGAAAATTTTTTAAGAATAGGAATACATGGAATCAGTAGTTTCTTCTACGCGTATTTTTAGTGTAAAAGCGTGTAAAAAGAGGTTTTAACATTTTCACAATTTTTTTTTCTTGTAATGAAGAAGTAAAAGAATAAAAATATTGTGAGATTAATTAAAAAGAATTGCTCGTATTTTCGAATTAGGAGATTTTAAAATAGAATGAAACATTTTAAATTTGGATTATTTTTGGTAATTATTATTTAAAGACTGATTGGTCTAGGGCGTAAAAATTAAAAAAAAAAAAAAGAAGAAATGAGGTAGGGATTAAGGGAGGGATGGTTGTGTGAGTGGAGTGTTGATGATAGAGGGTAAAGGGCTATAAGATTGTAGGATGAGCAACAAGAATCCTAAAATTCTGTTCAGGGACACGGAACAAGATTTTGCAATTGTGTTGATGATGATAAAAGCGATAAAGGGTTTTTCTCTCCCTTCAACCACCCCCAGACCCCAATACCCAACCTTCTGGATTCAGAACTCAGAAAAGTTTTTGTAAAGAATGGGCATGGGCACGAAAAAGCAAAAAGACGCCTGTAAGATTCACAACCTTTAAAAGCAATGGAAAATGATTAAAAACGCGAAGGGTTGGAAAATAAATTGAAAATGATAAGAAATGACAACAACAACAACAACAACAGCAACAACAACAACAACAAATACAGCAGCATCAGCAGCAGCAGCAGCAGCAAGTGAACGAAGGCATGGATAGGATTGGGGGTTCGGTTTGCTATAGGTGGTCGGGTGATGATGGTCGGACAAGGATGACGGGGGGAAGTGAATCAGTTATAGAGGTAAAGACAGGCTAGTCCCGGTGTAAGACGCCCGGTAGAGTCCGCGTCCAATAAGCACCATCAGAGCAAGACGCCAAAAATGTGTGGGGAGCAAAATAATGAGGCCACGCGAACGTCTTCGCGCGGGTTGGAGATTCGTTTGGAGTTCGCGACGAACCCTAGAAAAAGATGAAGTATAAGAAGAAGACGAAGAAATATTGTGAAGAAGTACTATAACATGGGTAAGGATAGGGATGCTATCGGGGTAAGACGAAACAGTGGGGACGACCGACCGGTGCCATGAAAAGTTTTACAGAAGAAAATTGCTGAAAGAAAAACTTCACAATTTTTGGATGGATAATAGACCTGAGGGAGTGTTAGGCGCGGTTCAAGAAAATTGATGGTTAGGGTAGAAGAAATGGAATATAAGGTTTGAGACAAGTGATGGTTCTGCTTTTAGGAAGGCGGTTTTCAGGGGGGGGTGATGGTACCAATCAGCGGCTATAAGAGGACGGAAGAAAAGGTTTTCTAAAAGGAGAATAGGTTGGTGACCGAGGGACCCGGTATAAAATTCGGGTAAAAGTCGAGTTAATGAAATGAAATCTATCGGCAGCCATTACCGTCCGAAAAACTGGAAAACCAATTCTTGAATAGTATACCCGTAGAACGTTGTCTTAGTTACAGATACCATCCAACCGCGCTGTAATCATGGCCACTTGCTGCTTCCTCTAGAATTTCTCCTTGAGATAATGATGATGCTGCTATAGGCATTCGATACTAAAGAAGGAGCATAGACTGAGATTAAAGCCCAAAAAAGAAGGCGTACGAAGTTTCCGTTTTTATAAAGGGAGATGCTTTTTTATTTTTTTCTTTTTATGGACAATTTTAAAAAGATTTTGATTTTGATTAAGATACTGAGATAGTTAAGATAACAATCAAAGAACTAATACTATACTATTAACCTTTTTAATGCCTCACCTTTTCTTTAATTCAAGTTCATATAGTTCGTTCAAATTTATCCCTTTTAATCCATTTCGATATAACTAAAGATTTTTTATTTAGAAATTATTGTCATTCGTAGAAAAATGGACATTTGAAAATTTGGACAATTTAATAAAAGTTTGATTATTTCAAAAATTGTGTCTAATTGTGTTTCTAGTGATTAAATAAATTCTCTTTGTTTTTGGTTTGATAATCAATTAATTTTAATTTAAATAGTACAATCAATCCTCGAATAACACGATTAATTAATTTCGTGTTATGGAAAACCGTGTTATTCGATCCATATATAAATGAACATTCAATTTTACATTTAATAACTCAAGTACCGCGTTTATCGTGGGTTGACTCCAATAGAACTTTATTGAATTTTGATTTTTGAAAGATTTCTTTTTATTCCATTTTTTTTGTGTTTTTTTTTTTTCTTTTGTCGACAAGAAATAGACCCTTAATTTTTTGATTAGCCATCCCCAGGAAACGTCGCCTTCTCCTCTAAAAATTTTATAACGATAAAACTCTCCGTTCCCTCCCATCGTTACTTAAGTCCACAATATTTTTCGCTCCTTTTTGAATTTACAACTTCTCCTTCATCGCTCCTTTATATTTTCTTAAAGTATCGCATTCTAGTCCTTCTTAATGTCCTGGTCTTATCTGCTTTGTTGTTGCTGGCCCCATCTCGTCCCTTGTTCCTGGCTTTGCCACAGTATTGGGAATAATTGAATAAAAACAAATATAATTTTTTCTTTCTTTTTATTTTATTTCTTTAAATACATATTTTTTTTTTCTTTAGTTTTCCAGTGGTTTGGAATTGTTAATTTACTTTTTGATAAAAAGTCCATCATCTTTAGATTTATTATTTATTTAAAGTACAAAATCATAAACCATTAATAAAAAAATAAAAACTGAATATAGAACAAATTTTCTCCGGAAATTTCTTGAATTACAGTAAGGAAATATCATTAAAATCTTTAAGAAAATCAACAAGATAGAGGAAATTCTAAGTAATTTTTTAAATTCATAGAATTTTTAATTTATAATACTTTGAAAATTATTAGATATAAAAAAGAATAACGATTTTTTTTAGTTTTATTTGTTTTATTTGAGAAATGTTACATTTTTAAATAAATTTTCTAGTATAATATCAAAAATGCGAATTCTATTAATTCGTTTTTTTTTTATTTTTAGGAACGTGTCTATCGCGTAAAAAGAGGTTTGTATTAGATTTTTTATTCCCTTAATCGAATCACCTGGAGCAAAAGTCAAAATATACAAAAGAAATCTTTTTTTCGTATGGTTCGCTAGAACTGAGGAGTTGACTGAGGGATTAATGCACAAAAGGGGGTTCTTAATTTTATCCTGTGCCAAGAAAAAAAAATATATTTCGAAAAATTTAGAAATTGGGGAAAATCTTGGGAATGGCAAAAGAAGTCGAAAATGGTATTAGAAAAATTAATAAACAAGAGTCCTTTTGAAATTCGAAAAAATCTAGAACAAAATAAAATAAAATTCTAAAATGACTTGGCTGAGATGGGAGGCAGGAATAGAATAAAATTATTTGCTCCCTATTCGCCCCCCTACACCCTGGAATCGCGCATTTCCCACTGATTCGTTCGCAATCCGTCGCTATTGCCGCGTCACGTCCTTTAGTAGTCCATTTTTGTTACCCTTACCCTCGTCACCCCGAAATTCGTCATTCTTACCCAAAAATGCCAAGGGTACGAAACGTTTTAAGTCTTTTTCAGAACCTCATACCCCCTTTAGGCATAAGAAAGGCTCGAAGAAGAAAATTCGTACCGATTTCGATTGTGGATGGGGGTTTTTTAGGTGGTTCTAGGGTTTTAGAACGGCTTGGGGGGAAGGGGGATGCTGAATGGTGCGAGTATCACAGAAGCGGACGGCAGACGGACGTTCAAGAGATGAAAGCGTCAAGACGATGCCAACAACAGAAAATTTTTCCAAGAATAATCAAGAAATTTGATGGGCGCTTATCGTGGGGAGGGGTGGTGGGCTACACCAACCTTGTTGCCCGCCCTTACTGCGATCCGCCAACGCTCCTCTCCTCTTCCAGCAACACCAGCCTAGGCAAAGTTGTTGTGCTCCAATGGTCCAAGGAGGGTCGCAATGCCGCGCAGTATGACGAGTCCATTTCGGGATCGGGATTCGGGTTCGGGACAAGAGCACCCACCCTCTAGCCTCCGCCCCCGGGGATGGAAGAGGGATCCAAGAAATTAAGGAAAAATTTCGCTTGAAACGTACAAAAAGGAAAATTATTCATTGTATAAAAAGCAGGCCATCCACTTAAATGGAAAAGTAGGAAGGACACGCGGGTCCGGTGGGTGGTTTCTTGATGGAGGATCCGGTAGATGGTAAATGGAATGGCTAGTGGTTTGAGCTTTCGAGTTGGGGGGCGTTGTGATATGGGAGGTGGCCATCTTCGTGGCGTTTCTTAACTTCGACCCGGCCCGCAGGTCGGTATCATCGATTGGTGGTGTTAGTGTGTCCTGCAAAAAGGGACTACATTTTACCCTTTTGGTCCAACAGTAGACCAAAAGAAGCGTCAGCCGGGAATAAACCGGGCGATGCTGGGAAACAAATTCAAATTGAGTAACTTTGTATTTAAATCAGCAAAAGAAATTATCATCTATTTTTCCTTTCAAAAGCCTGAAAGCGATAGGACTATCCGTCCCGTCCTGTCCACCCCGCTCCCACCTGCTATACCTTGCCTAGCCTTTTTGAGTCCCAATACTACCCCCCGATTCCTGTCTCTAGTCCGATAATAGGGGAAGCATTTCTTGAGTAACACTGGGAATGAGGCGACAGTAGAAAAGAAGCAAAAGAAAGGAGGGAACAGAAAATTTAGCACCTAACGGAAAAAAAAAATATATATATATATATATATAACGGGGAAAATACGCAGTCCCAAGGTAGACACTCTCGGTGGACATGATTCTAAAAATGGCAAAAGGAAAAACGCCCGCCTCTACTAGGAATCTTCTTCTATCCTTCGGGATGGATATTTTCCTTGAGTCCAACATGCCCCCCCCCCCCCCCCCCCACCCCCGTTTACCTCCCACCACTCGACCCGTTTCGCGCATCCCATCACGATACAGGCTGGCATTTAAAGGTATGATGGAAAAAAGGACTTGCCCAGGGGTTGGGGGATTGGTGCGTTCGTTTTGCGTGTCGTATTTTTGGAAGAGGACAAAGAAAAACTTCGGAAATTTTCTGAAACGGCCTCCTGCTTTTCTTGAGGAGTACCTGACGTGTCTTCAAATACTTTGACAGGGACATCGGGTGAATAGAAGGGGATAGAAGGGGGATTGGAGATTGGTATAAAGTGGGATTGAAGTGATTTGGTGGGGGGGAAAAGGGTTTTAATAAAATGAAATTTTATTAATATTATTAATTAAAACGGCGAGACAATCTCTTTCTTATTCTCAATAATATTGCAAATAAATAAATTTTTTTTCTTTTAAATAATTTTCTTACCTTTTCTTTTTGTTCTGAAAAAAAAAATTAAAATAAAAATAAAAAGAACAACGACACCAACGAGAAAAGAAACCAACCATACACACACAGAGATGCCCATAAATCGCACTGAGGGAAAGTTTCATTTTGATGGTGAAAGTTTTTCATCAAAGTGTTAATAAATTGTAGAAAATAGAGAAAATAAGTGGAAAGAAAGTACCCACCTTGGCGGCAAAGATGAAAATGAGAAAGTTTTTCGGAAGTTTTTCGTTGAATTTTCTTCTAGTTATTTTTGTTGCTGTTTTTTTTTCTCTCGTTGTTGTTGCTTTCTTTTTTTTTCTTATATTTTTGCACAGAAAAGGTACAGAGAAGACTTGGTCGGTTTTAAGACAGGAAAGTAGAACGATACTATGGAAGAGCCAGAGGATGTTTGGGTTCGGTAGAGGGTGTAGTGATTAATTTTTGCTTTTTGAATTCAAGGCGATGATGCTGGCACTTTTCATTTTCTTTCTACAGGACTAGCACTGAATTTCTTCTTATCCCTTTGGTGCCAGTCTTCTCTCACTGATGATGAGTACTTTCTGCTAATTTTCCTTTTTCTTAGCCAGCTCAACTTTCTGTCCCCTCCCACCACCCATCTCTCCGCCTACGTTTTTCTCCCTTCAACATTCAGGCGGAATTATTTTTTTTTATTGTTGTTTATCCTGTTTGCATCATTTTTTGTTTCTTTTTTTGCTTTTTTTTTTGTTTTTTTTTTTTTTTGTGGAAAATAAAAGTTCCAACCCCATTTTCAAGCTCCACCCCCTCCCCAGCCCCGCACACTTTGTTTTTATTCCATCTCCGCACTTTGCCAGTGTTTCATTATTGTTACTTACTTTTAGAAAGTTTTCAAGTGCTAATGAATTCTCGGGAATTTTTCATCTACTTCTTCTACTTTAGCATTTTCCTTAATTTTCTTTTGTAAAAGTAATTTTCCTCTAGGAAACTGAAAAAGGGAAAAGAATGGAATATTTTTCATGAAAATCCCCCAATGCCGTTAAGAACCTTTTAAAACACTTTCTAAAGAAGTTTACTTTCCGAAGGACTTTCCTTTCTTCTGCTTAACCGCCGAGTGGAGTGGACGTTTCAAGTTGGATTTTCTTCACTTCCTAGGAGTTTCCCGTGTTTTTTTTCTTTTATATTATTATTTTTCTCCTTGATTTTTTATTTTTATTTTTTCTTCTGGTCACATAATTTCTACCGGTGCTGTGCTGTGCTCATCGCCTTCTTTCCCCCAGGAGCTTACAGAATCAACTTATTTTCACGGAGGGTAAAGTTAAATTAATTTTTCCCCAGTTTATTTTTTCGGTTTCTATCGTTTATTATGATTTTCCAACAGTTTTCGCAAATTAAATAATTTTTTGCTACAAAAATGGTTTTAAGGACTCCGAAGGGGGTTGCATATAAAAAGGACATTACGTGGGTTAAGCGGCCCTTTAAAATGAAAATTTGAATGATGCTAAATTTTCCTAGTACGTTCTCGGCGAATCCCTGAAGAGCTGCTGGTGATAATGTTCATGTTTTTGGCGGCGCTATCGCCCACAAGTGCACTCTAATTAAATTCAGGCCCAAATCGCGGTTATTGTTCCTGCAATTTTAATAATAGTATGATAAATAGCGTGTACTGGTACGGAAAAAATCCTTGAAGGATTTGGTTAGTTTTCTGGGAGTTACGGAAGAAGTATTGACAATAACTTGAATTTTTTTGGCGGTGCTATGGCCCACGAGAGTGGTGTAATTAAATTCAGGCCCAAATCGCGATTATTGTTCCTGCAATTTTAATAATAGTATGATAAATAGCGTGTACTGGTACGGAAAAAATCCTTGAAGGATTTGGTTAGTTTTCTGGGAGTTACGGAAGAAGTATTGACAATAACTTGAATTTTTTTGACGGTGCTATGGCCCACGAGTGCGGTGTAATTAAATTCAAGCCCAAATCGCGATTATTGTTCCTGCAATTTTAATAATAGTATGATAAATCGCGTGTACTGGTACGGAAAAAATCCTTGAAGGATTTGGTTAGTTTTCTGGGAGTTACGGAAGAAGTATTGACAATAACCTGAATTTTTTTGGCGGTGCTATGGCCCACGATAGCGGTGTAATTAAATTCAAGCCCAAATCGCGATTATTGTTCCTGCAATTTTAATAATAGTATGATAAATAGCGTGTACTGGCACTGAAAAAAATCCTTGAAGGATTTGGTTAGTTTTCTGGGAGTTATGGAAGAAGTACTCACAATGGCTTGAATTTGTTTGGCGGTGCTATGGCCCACGAGAGCGGTGTAATTAAATTCAAGCCTAAATCGCGATTATTGTTCCTGCAATTTTAATAATAGTATAAATCTCGTGTTCTGGTACGGAAAAAATCCTTGAAGGATTTGGTTAGTTTTCTGGGAGTTACGGAAGAAGTATTGACAATAACTTGAATTTTTTTGGCGGTGCTATGGCCCACGAGAGTGGTGTAATTAAATTCAGGCCCAAATTGCGATTATTGTTCCTGCAATTTTAATAATAGTATGATAAATCGCGTGTACTGGTAGGGAAAAAATCCTTGAACGATTTGGTTAGTTATCTGGGAGTTACGGAAGAAGTATTGACAATAACTTGAATTTTTTTGGCGGTGCTATGGCCCACGAGAGCGGTGTAATTAAATTCAAGCCCAAATCGCGATTATTGTTCCTGCAATTTTAATAATAGTATGATAAATCGCGTGTTCTGGTACTGAAAAAAATCCTTGAAGGATTTGGTTAGTTTTCTGGGAGTTACGGAAGAAGTATTGGCAATAACTTGAATTTTTTTGGCGGTGCTATGGCCGACGATAGCGGTGTAATTAAATTCAAGCCCAAATCGCGATTATTGTTCCTGCAATTTTAATAATAGTATGATAAATCGCGTGTTCTGGTACTGAAAAAAATCCTTGAAAGATTTGGTTAGTTTTCTGGGAGTTACGGAAGAAGTATTGACAATAACTTGAATTTTTTTGGCGGTGCTATGGCCCACGATAGCGGTGTAATTAAATTCAAGCCCAAATCGCGATTATTGTTCCTGCAATTTTAATAATAGTATGATAAATCGCGTGTTCTGGTACTGAAAAAAATCCTTGAAGGATTTGGTTAGTTTTCTGGGAGTTACGGAAGAAGTATTGACAATAACTTGAATTTTTTTGGCGGCGCTATGGCCCACGAGAGCGGTGTAATTAAATTCAGGCCCAAATTGCGATTATTGTTCCTGCAATTTTAATAATAGTATGATAAATCGCGTGTTCTGGTACTGAAAGAAATCCTTGAAGGATTTGGTTA
>MNCL01000291.1:0-89970 GCA_001932985.1 Proctacanthus coquilletti
TTTTTTTTTGGTAAATTAGTATTTAATAACATGATTTTATTTATTACTTACCACATATTAAATACCAAGTATTCATTATTAGTTGGTGACAGTACTTGTTACTCTAGAACCTCACTACTACAGTCTGCCAATTAATACGTTACATGTCCAAAGAATTAAGAAGTAATTAAGAACGTCCTATATCAATTCGCTGAATCAGACCTCGAGAACATTCTTTTGAAATTTACGGCAAAGCAAGAGCAAATATATTGCTCTTGTCTTCATCATCGATTAGCGTCCCACGCCCACAGCTCGACCGTTTGGCTAATCTAAGACTAGCAAGTCGACCTGCCTGCAACTTGCGATAGCAAGCACCACAGACGTAAAATTTATATTAGTGCGAGTTCTTAATTCAGTCGCCTGTATTGTTCCCCTGATTGAATTCTAGACCGGAATGGTCCATTGACTGGTGGAGTGTCGAACTGATTTATAAAGGTACTAAAAAAGTTCTTGATGTATTTAGCTTTTAGCATAAGGCATTGAAATGAGGGCAACTTACTTTAGACCCAAAGATACTCTTAAAGAACTTCTTAACTGCAGGAGTACGGTACACTGAAAATCATTTTCTTTGAAAATTCTTGAGCATTTTCTATACGACACTAGATCACAAAGATGGTCTATTTATTGTGTCTGAACACAACGAGAGTTCTTCAGCAAAGCATTCATACTGTCAAAATACTAGATTTATACCCAAGTTCCTATGTACGATCTGTAAGATCAAACAAAAGGAGAGATGACGCTTGAAAGGCGAAATTTATGGTCATCAATGCATTCACGATTAGAAACCAATGTGGCCAGAATTCAGAATCTATCCAAGGTATAGACCTAGACCAAGAAGAAGGAAACTCGCGGCTAAAAAGGCGAAAGAGGTGAGCCCAGCTGAGTCTGAGATAAACACCTTTTGTGCTCGATCATTCATTGCAGCATTTTTGCATTGATCGGCTGTGCTCAGGTACGGCCAGGTGATGAATCCACATGCACTATAAGTCCATAACGAGATAAATGGACCTCGCGATGAATTTAGCCTAGCTGCCGCAAAGGTGCGCAAAGCTAGGCATCAAACACTCGCTGACCTGTACTCATTATTCATTAATAGTTGAACAATACTCGTCGACTAGTTCGACTGGTAGACTGAAAATCAAAACTCCCGTGCACACAGGTATTTACAGGCACTCTGGTCAGAGTCCAGATAAGTAATTGGGATTTCAAAGGTGTACTACATACGCCGACCGGCACTTTTTGTGGAGTGTTAATGTGCGTGCAATCAAGGGGTACCGATGGGCACGTAGTAACGCAACGCCACACATTCTTCAAGATGGCTAAGAGCGCTTCTTGGGCTTTCTTAAGGTGTTGAGGATCAGATACAATATGAAATAGTGCGGTGCCCTTTTCATGGCTCTCGATGCACTTTGCATTATAAACAAGAGACATCTAGAGCTTCCGGGAATTCGACATGCAAGTAAGAATTTTGTCGCTGTCATTTAACAACTTTCTAGATTTGAGAATTTTATTTTCTTTACGCTAGTAGATTTTTCTGGATCTGAACTTTTCAAGATTGTTTTCAAAAATCGATTTTCCCAAAATAGTATGTTCTTTTAACACAATGCTTTTCAAATACACTCGGATTTTAATTCTTTTCATTGTAATTTACAATCGCAGAAGTTACTCAGTCAATTTTAATGAAAATTTGCAAGCTTTAAACTATTGCTTATATCTAGTGCCTGGCGCAGCGACCTTTTATGTTCTCTTTTTCAATATTATTAACATAAGAAGATCCAGATTGATCGAAAATTTATATATTGCCATGGGTTAAAAACTATTTTTTTTAATAATTAGCTGCGTTTAAAGTTTGTCTATTTGGGAAACTCTCATTTGCTTTACGTATGTATTTTCAGTGTGCACATTGAAACGGTTTTATAAAACACTACATTAAATATTAACATTAAATTAACATTAGTTGGATTTAGAAGGTAGTGTTGAATTAATTAAAAACAAAGTGTTATCAATGAAACAAAAGATGGTAATTTTTATATGAAATATATTAGACTTTATTTAAGGAAAAATATATTACATGTTTTGAAAGAATTGTCTTTTACTCTCTACAAGCAAGTTATTAGATTTTAAATTAAATTTATTGTTTGAAACAATTATACTAAACCTAGAAAGGCTTCGCGAAGTTAACCGAACTTTACTGATATTCAAATCCCGGATTCCGAAATTTAAATTTAGCTATTTCAAATCTTAGCTTTTCTTCTTTAACATTAGCTATTCGCCTCAGCTGCACAATTAGTTCTTGAAATGTTTCAGTTCCGACAGTCATAGGGGCTGTTAAATATAGAAAATAAGATCAGAATTTTCCAAAATATGCGTATTTTATGTACCTCCCGCCTTAGAGTTTATGCCGCTCAACTGCTCAGTATATTCAGTATGGTCTAGTTTAGGACGTTTCAACGGAATGGTACATACTTCTTCAATTTTGGGTGTGCTGTCGTGTCGTATCTCAAATTCTTCACTCGTTACAGCTTCTCCATCCAGAGATAAATCCGGCCGAATGTTTCCATCTTCTGTCTGGCTCACAGCTTCTATCGCTTCGCTAGCTCCAATCTCCTAGAAAAAGCAACAGCACTAAAACGATAGTGGTGTTTCACTAGACTCCTACCACGGTTAGCTTGATATTAGAAGTCGCCTCTTCAACAGAGGATTGCGATTTCTTGGCAGTAGTTCCCCACAATGTTAGTGCTTTCTGTTCCAGGGGACTAAGCGTTTTATCCTGTTGATTCACAGAATGGTCAGCTATCTTTCTGTACTTAGACCTTGTCGAATTCTTCCAGTCATTCAGCCTCTAAAACCGGTATTTTAAATGGACTTATATCGAATATTTTAAGTGCATTACCTTTTTCCACTCCTCTGTTGATAATGTAGGTCCATGGGAGCAATTGTTCAGCTTTTCAGCCAACTCATCCCATTTTGTGCTAAGGTAGTTAGCATCCACTTCTCTTGTGAGGACTCCTGTTCGGAAGATGTTATCGTCCTCGAGCATTTTTATGTAGATCATGTACTGGTTATACGACGTCTTTTTCTTACGCTTATCCATTGTGAATCTAAATTTAAAAGCAAATGATGAACTAAAATCTCCAAAGAATTTTAGGATTACCTTACAATTTCAAAATTAGCTAAAATTCACCTCAGAAAATGCGCGCAATCAACTAGATATTATGCGCTTCTATGGTTCGCTTTTAACTTAACATATTGCAAGAAATATTATAAACACCTCTCGTGTTACTATCTGTTCTTTGTGAGAAGCATTTAAAAAATTTTTAAATCAAACTGATAAGTACTGAGAACTGTCAAAATTATTTACTTTTCCTTGACAACTCTCGGAATGGTTTTACAATTGGTCAAAAGAAGCATTGCCATACCGAAATCCGTTAACGGTCACATTTGAAGAGTTTTCCATTTTAATTTCAAGAGATGGTTAATTTTAGATCTGGTTTTAACGATAAAAACAGTTTTGAGGTTAGTGCATAATTTAGGTCATAATTATTGAAAATATAAAGAATATTTTCTTATTTTAGTATTTTTCAGCTTTTATTAGAATGTATGATACAATGTAAATTTTGTTCAAAAAAAGTGTAAAAAATAATATAAGAAAACAGATATTTAAATAATAAAAATATGATTTTTTATATATTTATTAATAGCTATAGCGTGCAGCAACTCTAAGGGAATTAATGTTCACTAATGTTTAGTGAAATGGACATACCTTTTTAAATTTCTATAATTTTACAGCTTTTACTCTCTTAATTTCAGTACGCTTTTCATAAGAAATGTTTCAAGATATTTTTCTGGAGAAACATCGAATGGTTCCAAAAGAATATGAGACAAGGAGGAAAGATTTAATTTACTAAAATAGTATCCCATTTCATACGATATAAAAATATGCATATAACTAACATAAATAACCCTAGTAAAAATATTTTAACGTTTTCTGAAAATATCTTCATAAAAAATGTCAACAGTTTCCCTAAAAACTATGATAACCATTCAAGAAAATCTCACAAACAAAAATAATAATAATTTTTTAGGTATAAGCTTACTTTCACACACCACAATACGCTCGCTATGTCATGAATGTAGTAGAAATAAAAATTTATTTCATTCGTTGTTTTCTCTTAAATGTGTTTTATAAATATTTTTTCTGTCCGTTTTCTTCAAAGAAATATTTTTGAAAAAGGGGTTTTTCCCGATTAACCGACGCGTGTTAAATTTTCGTCACATATTTCAACCTAAAAATTCAAGGCAAGGAAAAATTGTAAGCTGTGCTCAACGAAATATAAAATACTTTAAATCGCTGTAGGATTCTTTTCTTATTTGAAAGATGTCCTCATTATTTTATTTTTAAATAAATTGGGTGAAGCTCTGGAATTCCGTCTGTTTCTTATGCTAGGTTTTCAATGAAGACCGATATAATAAAGTCTTTTTTTCTTACATAAGTCCCGAGAAAATTTAAACACAGATATTATTTTTTATTAAAAAATGTTTATGCAAAATGTTTTCGCTTTGCTTTGACGAAAACGAATTTCTTTACCTCCCCGCTTTCCACTTATAAAGCAAAAAAGAAAACAAATAAGCATGAGAGAAATATCAACATGTTTTGGTATTATAGCAATACCTCCCAAAATCAAACCAAGCCTAGGATCAAAAAATGCAACCAACTATTTTCTACAGTTACTTGAACTAAAGAACTGCGAATGAAAGAACTTTTTCTTATTCGAATTCCACGAGACAATCTTCACCTTATCTCGCTGGAAACAATGAACTTGAATATTCATAAGGCAGCGAGGTCTCCAGGGAGCACCTTCGCCCTTCTTCGTGCCAGTTCTATCGTCCAGGCAATATCTCACTCCTGCAACAGTTCTTTAGTCAGTTCTAAATTGGAGAAGTACAAATACCTTAGTCCAGATAAATTAACATTTATTTAAATTCAATTGCTGAAGTCTAGGGCAAGGTGTAATTAATGAGGATGAACTAAAGAGGAGAAAAAAAGAGGAAAAAATCAATTTAGTTAAATCACGTTTTCGAAAGAAGGGTACAACTGAAACATGTCTTTATAAATTACTTTTTTATATTCTTTATTTGAAAACGCGATTTTAAATCCAGACTTTCTTTTAAACTCGTCTTAAAGTAATAAATATAAATACAATGGAACTTGCATTACTGCTGCCAAAAGCGGTACGATTGCCGATGCTTAAAACTCCGCCCCAACAGTAAAGTGAATGACTCCGACGAACCCAAGCGTTACAATGGCGATCAACTGATGTTATGACAGGAATAGACGAATCTTAACGTGACTACCTATATTTACAGAGAATTATTTACAATCAATACATCTTACATATTAAATAACTTGAGGAGATTGAGTCTACTGATCATTGGTTATCGTACCACCGACGGCAGCGCGGTTGCAATTAATGCTTCAAGCGCAGGCAGAGAACAGTGAGATGATGATATAAAACGTTGAGAACGGAAAAGAACAACCAAACAATACTGTTCCTTCATAGAGGCCAATTTATTTGCTTTCATAGTCCCTCTTTAGCAATCCTCCTGATGAACGCCATTAATGTAAAGGGAGAGATGAAAGAAATGTTCATATAAAAAACTTACACTAACAAACAAAAATTCTAAATTAAATCTAATCAGGTCAAGTGATGATGCGACGAGTCAGCTGAGTTCCGTCGGGCAGGGGGCGGGGGCGATGGTGATGGCGATGTTGAAGAATATATGTACTTTTTGCTTCGTTGCTTCTTGAACCTTTTGCTCTTGCGAGATTTCTTCCTAGATTTCTTCGATTTTCGCTTCTTACTCTTAGAATCAGACTTATAGCGTTTAGAGTGTTTACTACTTTTCCGTCTATGTTTCCTACGATTTTTACTACCTGACCATGATGAATCCGAATCGGACTCTGTATCCGATGAGCTCTCGTAAGAACTTGAAGTATCAGATTCACTAGACTCAGAAGTCTCTTCAAAGATACTCTTCACGTTGCGACGACTTTTACGTGTCCTCCGGACAGGCCGGGCGTAATATTTCTTAACGCTATTTGTTCGACTCTCGACACTACCTATGCCGGAAGATGTTGACGCCCCTGTGTTCGGTTCACCTTTCGGCTCTGCAATCTCATCCTGCAGCGTCTTCTTATCCTCTGTTTGAATTTTGGGTTTCTTATCACAGGAATTGTCTCTATTTTCTAAGTCTGATTCATATGATAGTAATGGACTGTCCTCTTCGTCCAAATTTTGTGCAACCACAGTTCTCTTTCGCTTGTTTCTCGAGGATTCTTTTGTGCCAGTGGAAGTCGGAGTCGAGGTTTTAGTCTTACTCTCGCTTACGAAGACAACATCGCTATCGGAGTCCGAATTTAATGTAACCATTTCAGGTGTCCTCAAATGAGGCGGCTTTTGTTCCATTACAAACTCGCACTCGTCACTACTTGTCGAACTGAGTACAATATCTCTATCAATTTGGATTACGCTATCCTGTCCTAAAACTTGTGGCTGTGGGTAGGCATTTATGGAACCTTCATTTGACTCCAGGGTGAGATTAATTGGACCTGAGTCGGTGGTAATATCAAAATTGGGTATTGCTGAAAATCCATCGAACGTGCCTGTCAAGAAGAACCTTGAAAAATCTGAACGTGTTGCAAAAGTGAACTCTGTTCTGCGACGTCTCCTGCGTCGACGGCGTTCTTCTGAGTCGGAAGAATCCGAAGGTTCCGAAGATGATAGGACGACTTCCTCATAGTAGGGTGCATAGCGTACTTCTCTATCGTAGCCTATCATATCGTACGGGCTCCTAGCAAAATTCACGAATTCATGGATGAAGTGAGATGTCCTTCTTCCGAGATAGGGCAGACATCTGCGACGAAATTCCGGCGAAGTTATATTATACACGGTTAGGAGGTCACTGAGGATATTGAGAACGTAGGAGACATGATGTTCGGTATCTCGCAATAAACACACCAAATCTCTGTTTAGCCACGGCATCAACCTGTGTGTCTGCGCGGGATTGTCCCTATAATAGTATAAAATAAGATTTTTACCATTATTGCAATACAATATTTAAAAGTTATTTACAAAATGGGAATATTATTTTAACTAATAAGTTTAGTCATTTACGCTGTTCTTTTTAAATTAAAGAAAATATTCCCTAGATGGGGAGTACGGATAATGTTTTTTTTGGAAAATCAGTTTAACCATTTTATACTATTTTTGAATAATTTCAATTTTTTTAAAATCCTAAAGCAGTATTATTATTATTTAGTTCACAGAATTTTTTTTCACGTTCGTTTGGGATGCGGTTCCCACCGCACATGAGTTGATCAAACGACTCATAAGCTGTTAGCAAAGGACTAAAGAGTTTCACACAGTTGAGTTCAGTGAGTGCCCAAAAATTAGATAATGGCATGTATTGCAAATAAAGTGAAAAAGTGATAAGTCAACATGTTTATTCGCGGAAATAATAATATACGATTTCAAATAATGTAAATACGTTCAACATTTTTATATTAATAAATTACGCGAAATTAAATAAAGTAAAAATATATTGAATCCATTGAAAAGGGATGATCGTCATTTACCTAAATTCCCTAATTCTAAATAAATGAAAATGTGTTTTTCTTTAAAATTTTCTCTTCTTTTCTTAAATTTTTCCCTAACTTAGATTTTGGGCTGTTAAAATGAATAGAAATGTTGATATCCTGTAAAAAATAATTTTTATGCCTTGATACACGTAAAAAAATTCACGTAGAGGTTTGGGTGTATCCCAACGCACGCACATATGCTCACTTGCGTGTGCGAAAGATTTATCTTATCAAATGCACGCTCAACTGCGCACACCAAATTTTCAAACGCACACGGCTCATAAGCAAGTGCGTTTGCCAAAAATGTCGCACATCGCACATAAACGCGTGCGTTTCAACCACATCAACCACACACCTCCTATCGCACACGAGCCCGTCGCACGCGAGTCTAACACTCTTTAGTGCGGCTAAATTCCTGGCTACATATATTTATATAAATTGCTGGACATTTTCCAGTCCCTCATGTTATATAATTATTCTCTAGAAAAAGCAGGAGGACAGTTAATTATTAAACACGAACTGTTTTTCTTGAAAATATCATTCGTATGTATTCGCTATACAAACACGAATTTGTTTATTTGTGGCAAAGTTCTAACCCTTCGTAGTAAATATTGTACTAGTTTTCATCCTTTTTATATTTTACTGTAAAACTACTGAACTCATGATTTTCAAATGACTTTAAAAACGGTTGCTCATATCCGCAAAAAGTCTTGTTTCTAAATTAAGAATTAAAAATCACCCAAAGATAAAAAAATGAAACTGATATTTTAACAATTATTTATTACAATTTATCATGAGTAAAATGGCATTAGATGTAAAAATTTGAAAAACTCAAAATTTGACTCAATTGAATTTTCAGAATTGTATTTAATACACCAAGTAATTAAATAAACATTTTTCTTTAAACATATGGTAATAAATTATTTAATGTTTGTATGAGAAATTTTTTTTCGTATTTTCCTCATATATACAAATCAATTCTATGGAGTCTTATGATTGTTTTCCGACACCCTCCGTCTCAGAGAACTCATTAACGGATAAGTGCAAAAAAGTGATTTGAAACTAAAGAAAAGAGCTCCTTAACTAATAAACACAACGGATATCGTCTACATGATGAAGACATTTATTAGAAAATATACGAGCCAATGAATTTTCCAAATGTTTTCTTAAATTCATTGCTCCACTTAAAGGGGAAAAATAAGCCAAAATTGTGATTAAAATTAATGAAAACAATTCATGCTTAAGAATTGATGGCAACTTATCATTAAAACATATGGGCTTCATACTTTCTGGCACACAATAGATATTAAATATGAAAAGCTTACTTTCCAGATTTAAGTGTTAACAGTTTCAAAAAATTCATTTGAACAGCAACAACAGTTGCAATTCTAAGTTCATATTCCCACATGCATTTGTACGAATATCACAAATATGATTCAACAAGCCAACTTTTATCAATTAAGATTGGAATCACTTTGAGTGATAGACGTATTACGACATTTTTACAATAAATTTAAAATAATTTATCTGACAAATAAACGCAATCTTCATGAGTTTAGAATTAACCAAAATTAAGAAGATTTCAGAAATTTAGTCTAGAAAGTTGAGCTTCATTTAATAAAAAAATCAAGTTCAAACTTACCTGTAGAACCTAGCGGAGCACTCCCTAAATCTACCCGTAATATCGACGACGGGCAGAGCATAGAGCTTCTTTTCATAGATGAATCGTCTCCAAATCTGTCCCATGCTGCCACTATGGACGACTTCGTTGGAAAACGGATGTTGACGCACCCGACTCATAATAGCTGCTCGCTGCAAAAATAAACTTTGCAATGCATCGTTATCGGAAGGATGCACCTGCACAGTGGCACTAAACCCGTTCCTAAAAATTTCATTATCGCTGCCGTATTGAGAAAAATCTTTTAATAATTGCATAATTCAATCCCATCTGACTAACCTGAACCTAGGCAAATCACTAAGGAAAACATCGAAGCGATGGGGATACCCGGAATGACTGCGCCGAGGCAGGAAACGGGATAGATCGGGCTCGCGCGGTGGCAACGTGGGTATGGATTCCGGAATTGGAATGATTGGAGGCGGGACTAGGTACTCGTCGAAATGGTCTTCTCCCCTTGCATTGTGGATGATTATCTTGAAGGTTTTCTTGCACAGTGGACATTCTGCTTTTACCTGTGACAAAATGGATTCGATTAAGTGAACTTTTACTGGATGACTGCGGAGAATTTACCTTGCTCCATTCTTGCAGACATTTGAAGCAAAATAGATGCTGGCAGGTGTCCGTGAAGCATTTGTCCTTGCATTTACCTAAACAAATTGCACAATTCGGAGGTGGCGATTTGGTGGCTTGCCTATTCGTCGGGCACAAGTTATTTTCGGAGCTGGCCGATGCAGTCGATTCAGGAGATTTTACAGATAGAAGACGATCTGGTGTTGCTGGACACTGATCAATCCGCTCCGGTGTAGCCGGACATTCGAAATAAGTCCCAACTTCCATTTTAAAACATGATGCAGCGACGACGTACCAATACTACAACCGAACATGGAAGAAAACTTCTGGACGAAATGTCATGCGTGTCATCAAAATGTCATTCTGAGGCGAAATTCTTCGGGATTTCCATCGTCCGAATCGTGCCGAAATAGCAGCGAAATTTGTATTTTATTGCTAACACTTTTATAATTACTACAGAACTCTGGATTTAGCACGATTTTCAATAATATTTTGATCGATCAAGAGCAGCTCAATCACAATTTCACCCTCTCTGGTTGCGCTTCAGTCTCTTTTTGTTATTTGCCCAGCTGAGGGAAGGGTAAATTGATTTTTCACTTTTATTAGAGCAACAACTGAGAAATAAGGCAGACCTTGAACGAAAACTGTTCTAATATAGAGATTTTTTAAAAAGATGTTATTTTAATTTTAGTTTTCTTTGGATTTACTAAGTTTTACATAAAACACATATGAGGTATTAAAATAAATGAAATGATAAAAAAAAAGGGCTAAATTGTTTTGAAATTTTTCAATATTTTCAATAAAAAAATTTATTGTATTTTCCTGAAACTTACTTAATAAAGCAGAAATGTTTGATTCATTCATATCACAAATGTTTTTGACTCATTTAAAAACGTGTATTATAAAATAAAACAATAATTTTTTAATAGTGTCTTGTAGTTTTTGTAAAAAATCGCAAATCACTTTTTTACACCTTTCATCATGCGTTAATCGGTTAAATTTTATGTTTTTATTGAAACGATCCTGTAAAACTTTAAATTGTAATAAAACATCTACATTTACATCTATTTATAAGTTTCTTTAAGCAATTTTAAATTTCTATAAAAAAACAATACAATATTTTATCCATATCATCAAAGATATTAATCTTGTTTAAGAGGACTTCCCCATAGCCTTAATTTCATTCTCCATCCCTACCCAGCTTCAATTTGAGTGTGTTGAATAAATGATTATTGCGGAAGTGCTTCCTATTTGCAAATTTTATAAAAAATTAGAAATTTGAAAATTAATAACACAAATGCGTTGTAAGAGAGGACGCAATATTCACACCCACACTCCGTCAAAATTGAACTTCGTGGCTTGTATAAAAAAGTGGTTGTGCTCTCAGCTCATCAGTCGCTTCACTTTCCAAATCGTTTCTGTATGAACCAAACGTCATTTGGAGCAAATGACACCTCTCATTCGGAAGTTCGTCGTCGATCGTTGCGGTCGCGGGCCGTTTCTAATTCGGCAGGTTTTTTCGATAAATCTCCAATTCGATCTGAAAGAGGTCCGGTCAGTAAATTTCGCTCAAAGTGAGCTGTGAAGGGCTAGTAGTGCGGCTAGTTAGTGATCATGTCGGCGGATGTCCAGCCGCGGAAACGGAAGGATAAGAAGAAAAAAAGAGGTTAATGCCGCAATAGTCGGCGAATTTTATTTTACTTGGGTGGGGGGGGAAAAAATTAAATTCGCGCAGAGCTTCTGTGTGGCTAAAAATACAGTGGATGTGTTTGAGCATTCTCGATACTGGCGCTCTTCTGGCAAACCGGACTCCAGTGGATTCCGCCCCTTTTTCGCCTATGGGACTTATAACCGACCTTTTGACCCAGGCCGGAGGACCTCTTGCCCTGGGTAGCACCTTGGGTCGCGAACTAGACACGATACTCTTCGCCCAGATTTATTTAGGGACGTGAAAATGTGCCGACACCGTGTGCGCTTTGTTCAGTAGTATTTTTGGCTCACTACTTAACCATGGAATTAAAGAATGCGGCGACCGGTACTCGTTAGGGTTGCGTAGTTGGGGCAGGGTTGGGTTATTTACGCAACAAAATCCGATCTACCGGGAAAATAAGGGGAGTTTTTGTTTTGGTGCTGGAGTCCTGAACTCTCATGCAATGTAATGGCTATATTTATCCATACCTAGAGCCTTTCAGCTCCCATTACATTACGATCAGAGACCGGGACCAGCATTAAAACGTGCTGCCGGATGAATCCCAGTGCCCCGAATCTCAAACCAAGTCCGTCGAATTTAATTTGTAATTCTCATGCCAACTGGTAACGGACTGTTTGCGGATGCACATTTTTACAAGTTCGCATTTAATAATTTACGTTTTTAGTTTAAGTACTGCGCAAAATTGTTGGCACTGGTCGGACGTCTTCGAGGGGTCAAGAAACCCAATAGCTCTTAACTCGTCCAGACTTAACGGATACTTTGTTTACCTACCTATGCAGGAACTGATAAGTCGTAGTTTTGAAAAAAACCGTGTCTGAAAAAAAATGTCACAGTCCTATCTCGTGATAGTTCTTCTCTTGAAAGACCATTTAAGACTTATAATGCATTTAAATGTATGTGACTAAATTTTTCAGATTGCGAAGTTCTGCACCTTCGAAGGACTTTTTCCAAATCAATTGAATATTCTGGAAGAAATATGATCCTGCATTCTTATCTCTTTTAGCGCTCCTTAAATATTATGCCTACAATTATTCCAAACCATTAGTTTCCTTTTTCATTTTAGTGTTCTGTTTCGGGTTTGTCAGTTAATATTAATTTTTTATTTTCTTTTACTTTATGTGTGTCTCTTGTCTTGACGACCGAAAACTGCGGTATTTTTAGAAATATTTTTTTAAGAAAACCATAAAGTATATTGAAATGAAATTTTGACACTTTATTAATTGACATTTTAGGATTAGAAAAAAATTTTTTTAATGGAATTATTGTTATGTCTCCAGAGGGCGTTGACCATAAGGCTGTCCAAAAATCCGCCCTCGTGGCGAACATAATACCTCCACCCCATATTGTCAGAAAAAAAACATTTTTTGTTTTCTTAAAGAAGATGCCTATAATTCAGGTATGAACGATAATCCAAGGAAAATATCAAATCTTGATAAAATAGCGACATTGTGAAAACAATTTTTATCAAAATGTTATGATTGTAATTCATAATCCATTTTTAGTATAAATTTAATCTTTTATCTCAATTCATTGTTGGCTTTTATTTCTGCAATCGGAAAAATATAAGAAAGTAAATATATTAGAATCTGAAGAAATGTTCATATTTAAAATAAGGAAAGTTATATTTCTATAGCAAAGCGTTATATCTAAAATCAAATTAAGAAAATAAACCAAACATTATAATTTTTTTTATATTTCCAGGTTTACAAATTGTTTCTAGAATTATATTTTTCAATATTATTAAAAAGGATTAAATGAAAACAAAACAATGAATTTAATCATTTGGATGATATTTCATTTATTAATTTTTTGGACTTGGTCTCATCGAAATATTTTCGATAGGAAAATAATTAAAATACGCAACAAATTCAGAACGTTTATCTCGAGCTTCGTTCCATATCTTGTAGGAACTAAACATTTTCAGAGAGATCAAATATTTACACCTGTAGATTCGTTATCTTCAGTAAAATTTATAATTAAATTGTCCATTTGTGAATTCTGGTTAACATAGACTATTTTTTGCTTGATGAAGCAAATTCCAAATTTAATTTACCTCAAAATCCGAAGAACTCTATAATTTACCCAAAAGCAGAAAAAGTAAAGAATGTGAACTGGTGCTAATTCTTTAATGTTGTTATATTTTTGGTTCTTTATTCTTTTATAAAAAAATTACTTCTTTTTATACAATACACAGTTCTCTAATTTAAAGCTGTATACTATGTTTCTTCTATCTTCTCCTCAACTTAAGAAAAATAAGATAACATAAAAACAATTGCAAATACTTTTCTGTAATATTTTTCTCTTTTGAAGTGTTCGTATATTTCCAAAGCTTTAAATACATCTTAAGATTTTTTAGCATTGTTGGCGAACAAAGAAATTAACACCAAATTTTTATTTTGAATCTCTCTGTTTCAGTTTATTACTGAATGTTACCATAGTTTTAATTAATTTAATTGTTAAGTGTGTAAAATTCAAATGAGCTTTAATTTCAATACTATCAGAAATGTTTAAATCATCTTTCCTTTGTACTTTGAACAAATTGAAATGTCACATCATGCGGAATTCCGTAGCAGAAAAGTATTGTACAAAAATAGCGCAGTTCAGTGAATTTCCTCGTGATGGGTAGCTAATTTCTAATATTTGGAAAGCGCCTAGCCCCTCTTTGTTTACGGCCAAAATGGGGTAAAGACTAAACCAAATACTATTCTATTTACCTCTTACAACGATCTCTTTGTACGTTTTTAATTTCTTAGTGGTAATTTGCCGGTTTTTGGCAATCTTCCAATATTTTTCTGCGGCTTGTCATTTTTATTTCATTAAAATAAAGCAAATAATTTGTAAATTTATTCAGACCTTTCTGCGCGATTTCTTCTTCGTGGACTTATAAAATTAAGAATTTTTTCTTCAGTGAGAAAACACAGGTTCGTTGAAAGATTAATTATATTTATTATAATGAATTGTTTATCAGATAGCATTATTTATTAATATACTGATAAGAAAATGTGTTACAAATATACCAAAATATAGGAATAATAGAATTTCTAAAATATCTTTAATATATCTCTATTTTATTTATATTTTATCGGAGAATATTTAGAAATTTAATTAAGTTCCATAGCAGTTTATTATGTATAATATTATAACTGCGGATGGGAATCGATTGCATGCCCTTATATATTAAAATATGTTATCATATAAGGTTTCTCCCACTATTCCAATTAGAGCTAGTTATAAGAAGAGCGCCAGGCAGATTTTGTTGATTTGTCTATGTACGATGAGTGTACTGTTAATGTAAATGATTAAATATCTAATTAAGTTAAATGTATTGTACCTAACGTCTTTTGTTTAATAGATTCTCTCGACAGCAAGCCAGAGGTTGAAATAACAGTTGGCAAAATAAACTTAAAAGGTAGCTTGCTATGTATGTTTGCCACTTACTCTATGACCATCTATAACGCCAACCATAAACAACACAATAAACAATAGTAAATTCGATATAAAGCGTTTTTAATTTATCCTATCCCTCTTAATACCAATAACACAAGTAACAGAATGCTATTTCTACAAATAATCGAACCCTGAAAAATAGGATAACTATTTCAAGTACAAAACTTACTAATCTCTTTCATTACAGAAGATGATGAACCCAAGGAGTCTCATCATGGAGTTCATGCCACTAAAATGGGCGTCGATGATATCCATTTCCACATTCAAGGAGATCACGCTACAGGCGGACATTGGTGTGCAAAAATATTCTTCTTTTCTCTATTAGCCATACTCATCGGCCTTATAGGACTGATTATCATTGAAAACCGTGGACTTTCTGACTGTACGGATAACATACAAATTCCCTTTGCATCAGTGTTTAATTTCTATATTTCTCTTTGTAGTGGATACTCCTCTGTCTGAATCAAGATTTTCAGAATACTTTGAAGGTTGGGTTGATGAACATCGTCAAAGTCATGATGATCATCATGATATCGTCCCTGCTGAGTTGGAAGATCACGATGCTGAACCTTTTGAAGAGGAGGAAGACCATTCGGAGATAGATGAAGATGAAGAACATGAGGAACATGACGAACATGAGGAACATGATGAACATGAGGAACATGAAGACCCTGATAACCAAAAAGAAGAAACTGAAGGTACAGAAGAAGTTGAAGAAAATGAACAGAGTGAAGAATTAGCAGACGAAGAGACTCAGGAAGTTGCAGATGACAATGAAGATGATGATGATGAAAATGATGGGGAAGATCCTGAAGATGAAGTTTCACCTGTTGAAGAATATCCTTATTCTAGAGGCAAACGTGAAATTAATGAAGATCCAGAAGATGACGAAGATGAAGGTTTTGGTGATTCAGAAGATGCTCCTAAGTCCAAAGATAATGCTGATGATGATGATAATGATGAAGATGAGCAGGCGTCAACAGAAGTGCCTACATTAAATAAAGAAAAGCAAGAGGACCAGGATCCCTACGATGAAGTAGGTTCTTTTTAACTCGATTACTAAATATATGTAGTTAACTTAATTTGTTTCCTAGTTTGCTATATATTAACCCATTAATTTCACACATTAATTTTTTTCCATGCAATTATTTGATTATAACTAGGTCAAGAAGAGTTCTAGTTCAAATCAATTGAAAAAGCAAGTCGATGAACTTTACGACATTTATGAAAACATTGCTAATGCCTTGAACCCTAACAAAACACACGAAAATAATACTCAATATTTGAAAAATACTGAGGTAAGTAAGATTATAACCGTACTAAAATTGATAACAATAATATTGTAGTTTAAAATATTTTAATATTGAAGGGTTTTACGTTGTTGACTTTATTTATTTGCTCTTAAGGACAAAAATCACATATCCTAAAAATCAAAAGGTCTGTTACCTGGAATTAGATATAGTGAACTGCAATTTGTTACTTTCCTGTTATGATTATTTTTTAATTCTACCTCGAACATTTTTTTAATTCTATTAAAATATATCACGAAATCTTATTGCTTTACATTTCTTTTTCAAGGATGACGATGATTTTGAATCATTGGAAAATGTCGTAGATAACGATGCTGATGAACAATTGCATCTAGAGCAAAAAGCTAAACAAGCAAAGGAGCTTAGCACAAGTGCTGAGGCCCAAGAGGAAGAGAAACCTGAATCATCATCAGGTAAGTGCTTCCCAATGACGAAGTCTCTCCAAATCAAACATTTTCTCTATATTATTCTTATATATTCCCAAACACCTTCCCCTATCTGAAAGAACACTCTATAATAATTTGTGTGAAATTGTTAGAGAAAGTGCAAAATTAGATATTCTCTTTAAATATTCCAGTTATTCTTAAGGTGTTCGTCGGTGTTGCGCTAGCCTTTGTGGCTCGCCTGGTCTTAATAAAAAATACAGACACATGTGAGTTCCCCCAATTTCGTAATTTCTCTGTACTTTTTGTTGTTTAATACGCTTTTAGTCTGTCTACTCACAAGTTTTAGACTTTTCATGTACTTAATGCTAATAATCTGATGCTCTGCATGTTCGGCATGTGAGCAAGTTTAATTAATTGTTAAAAATTGATGATTTTGCACTTTCTTAATTTTTCATTGTAATTTAGCATTTAAGTTCGATGTTTTCTAAATGCTTCTGATTGAGTTTCGTGTCATTAACTACTGATCGCTTTTGGTTTTTGTAAGAATCGTACTTATTAAGAAAATTCCTCCCATAAAAGCCAAGCGAGAAGAAGATCCGGCGGTTTCTATGAGAAGACGCCTCACAATGGTGACTGCAGAAGAACCAATTCCAACCGATCAAGAGGAACCTGATGGTTGTTAGAATAACTTAGGGTTTTCCTTTTATTGTAATGAACTTTTTTTGTTTAAATTAAAAGAACTTGAAGAGGAATGTGAAGAAGAGGAAGACGACGATGAAGTGATCGAGTACTCTGAGGAAGAAGTTGTGATTGAGAAGTATGTCCCTGAAACATTTGAGCAATTAAATGCTATGTATCGCCCAAAAGGAAATGAACAATCAAAGGCTAGTGGAATTGAAGAACTAAGGGCAAAAGTTGAAGACATCATCAAGCCTAAAATCGAGGAGGCACAACCAAAAATACAAGAGATAAAACAGGCTATAGAAGAGATAAAACCAAAAATAGAAGATATAGCTCCGAAGAAGGAGATTTCGCAAGTAAGTGCAGAAGTAAAAAATCCTCCAATTATGACTGCTTTCGCAGTTGAAAGTCAACTTAAGAGTCCCGAACCAGTAAAAGAAGATAAAAAGGAGACTTTAGCTAAGACTGCAAGTGATGAAAGATATGAGGGTGAAGAAGTAGAAGAATTGAGTGAAGGTGAAGAGGAAGAACTGGATGAGGAAGAATTGGGCTCAGAGGAAGAAGAAATATCTGATATTGATGATGACGACGATGATGATCTAATGAAAAGATTAGAAGCAAAATATGGAAAGTTACCTGAGAGGAAATATGATAGTGAGGAAGAGGAGGAGGATATTGACGAAGACAATTCGTGGACAAGTAATTATGTAACATCCAAGAGAGTGTGAACATGTAAGAAGCCAGTGGTTCAGTTATAATATTATTGTGTGCCACAGTAACTATTAAAAAAAACATTATTAAAAGGAAAGCAATGCATTTTGGCATTCACTTCGCATCAGAGCATAAAAGTTTTGTAATTAAAGTTGAAATGATATATTTCTACTGTTTATTGTTTTCTTTTTAATTGAAAAGTTTTCAAAATAGTGTTAATGAATAACTTTTTACATGTTCGTACTGATCAATCAATATAGGTTTAAATCCCATAAGCATTATGTTAATTTATAGAAAACTTTTGTACTATATTTAATCTTTATATTCCCAGAGCAGGATAATATTAAAATAATAATAATATTAGTCGATTTATTGTAAGGTTTGCGTTTACCCTTTATGTATCTTTGTATTTATGTGTTTGTATTATGTTATTAGCTAAAAAGTTAAGTCTTTTTAAATATGAATAAGAAATTGATTAGTTTCGCAGAAATTTTGCTACAAATGCAATTAGTTAGTATATCACAAAGTTTGTAGTATAAAAATTAATGTCAGAACAACAATAAGAAAAACTGATTATGAAAAATTTGAATTTGAAAGGGATAGAAAATTTGAACGTCTGATTGATAATGAAAATGTTTTAAAACTTGATAATTTAATCATTTATTAATCACAATTCATATATATTTTAGAAATAAAATCCAGACAAGGAGGAGGTCCTCAAACTTACACCGAAGATGAATTGATCGAAGAGGAGTTGAGACGAGCAAATGAAGAAATGCTCCAAAATGTAAGAGATTTTCCTCTATGTACGGCAAATATAAATAATTCCTTTTTATTTTCTTAAATATCTACAGTTTGATTTCCAATGATTAATTAGCCGTCCCATTTTTAGTTAAAATCTTTAAAATTTTTCCCCTATTCAGTTTAAAGGATTAACGTATCTTAAAAGTTGCATTTTCTGTGATTTTATTTAAAAATAGTATACTAAGTGCTGAAAAGACGTAAAGCCTCCGGTCTAACTTCCCAATCCCCACCCACATTATGGTTGGGAAGTTATATCGCAGTAGTTTTTAATTTCTCGTGTGAGCTTTGATTTTTACTAATGTGTTTCTTATTTTAATTAAATTTGCATTTGCTGTGTGCGCTGCTATCCCAAATTAACAATCCATGCCACGTTTGTTAACGTTTTTTCCTGTGTGTCTTTTTTAAATATTAATATTGTGTCGCTACATGCGCGTTGGTTTTTGCGACAAATTTAATTAAAGAACTTACAAACAGCCCTAAGAATTTTTGAATCCCTATCCCTTAAATATCCCGATCTTCCTGGAGCGCTATATGGCAAAGCAAAGGCCCTTGATAGGTTATCAGAAGAATATAAAAGCAATCAAATACTGTTGGAGTCAATTTGGGCCTATAAACGGTTTTTGGCTCTAGATGAAAAAATAGATGACAATCTTTACATAGAGGCTGCTGAACGATGCATTGATAGGATGAGATTTCGTGGTTTGTTGATTCTTATGAATAATGGTCTGAAATCATGTTGAATTTTAATTGTTTTAGGCTTACATTTGCAAGCCGTACCAATTCATCAGTTACTCATAAAGCGTTTCCCAAAGGACCCGCAGCGTCTCGTTGAATTGTCTGTGACTTACCTTCTCATAAATCGGTAAGCATCAGTATGTCTCTTTGTTATATTAAAGTAAGAAATCTAATTATCGTAGTCTTTCAGAAGCAAAGACTGTTTTAAACGAAACTTTGCTTCATTGGCCAAATAGTGGAATTGCACAGGCACACTACGGGTTTGTTTTAAAAAATCTAGATAAAGATTTAGAAAAAGCGGTTGAATTTTTATGGAAAGGCATAAAGTCTGGCGAAGAAGGTACCCAAGATGGAAGGTTTTATTTCAATCTAGGTGATGCCCTTCAACGACTAGGACGTGCTGAGGAAGCACGACGAATTTATAAAGACGGTGCAGCAAAAAAATTGTTTCCTTCCGAGTATCAGCGGTCCTTATACAACGTTGAGAATCTTAAAGCCCAACCTTTTTGGACAAAGAATGAAACGGGCTATGAAAAATTGTTTGAACAGCTCGAAAAAAATTGGGAGATTATTAGAGACGAAGCCTTGGGCGCTCTGAACCAAAAAGGATATTTTGTGGATGAAGCTGAAAGTCTCCGAGATTTTGGCGACTGGAAACAATTTGAACTTTATGCCAGAGGTTTTAAAAACACAAAAAATTGCGCAAAAGCGCCAGTTACTTGTGCAATTATTGAAATGTTTCCAGCTGCACGTTTCTGCAAACGGGGACAGACAAAATTTAGTATTATACATCCAAATACGCACGTATGGCCGCATTGTGGTCCAACCAACTGTCGAATTAGAGCTCACTTGGGATTAAAAGTGCCTTCTGGAACAAGATTAAGGGTCGCCCAAGAAGAAAGGTATGTTTTCTTATTCTGTAAATCAAAACAACTGCAATTCCCTTAAATCGTAGGACATGGGAGGAAGGAAAATTTCTAATTTTCGATGATAGTTTTGAGCATGAAGTATGGCATAATGGAACTAGTTTACGCTTGGTACTTATAGTTGATGTCTGGCATCCAGAACTAACCGAAGAGCAGCGGAGTACATTATCTCCTATTTAAAAACTGATATTTGTTAAGCCTAGATTAGATTTGCCGCGAAGACCAAAGTTATAGTGTCATTGTTTTAAATGCTACGATTCGCCTATAGAACAAGTTAGACGTCGTATTAGACTGCCTTGTGAATATTTTTGGATTGTGGTTTTCATGTAGGTTTATAGAAAAAGAAGACGAACAAATCTTTTTGTATCTCAAAAGAGCAACTATTTTTTTATGAATGACTTTTAAAATAAATAAATCAACAACCTCTTTTGTTAAACTGGTTTTTTAATTAACCTTTATAAAAACGTTGTTAAATAATTTGGAAATATTTAAAACGGGACTTTTTTTATTTAAATAACCATAAATTATTTTATTTGGATATTTCATTTAACTTTATTAATTTCCTAGATGCGGGTAATACGCTTGCAACTTGTGACGCCCATCTGAAAAATAAAAGAAAATGAAAACTGATTTTCCTAATTTTAAAACTACATTTGTGTGAATTGCAGAGTTTTATGAAAATAGACATTTTTTGCAAGTGCTTAAAGCTGAAATTTGTTAAGCAAATTTATAAGTTATACTATGCGAACAAAACAGTACACTAAAAAGAGGCAAATTCAAATTTATTTCTGGTGCAAAATATTCCGAAATATACTAATACTATTCATTGGTAACATTATAAAAGAAACATTTTGAATACTTGCATATGACAGCACTTCGTTGTTTCTCTTGTTGCTTTTTATGACTGAAAACGAAACCGTAGTTTAAAGATCATGAAAGGGTATTTATAAAATAAATAAAAATCGCTCTATGCTCCCTAGAAAATCCAATTCATTTCCTTATATAAAAAGGTGTGTTAATAAAACAGGGATGTTCCAATGGTTATAGAAAGATTATTCAGGAGCTATCGTTATTCCGTAAATCACATAAAGAATTCTGTAAAAGAAGGGACATACGGACAATTGCGGTCCTTTTATAGTCTTAAAATAATCTTTCATTCCATTTATTTGGTACAAGACCTTGAATGATTACCATTTCTGTGTAACGCGAGAAGTAGGACAGCGTTTCAGGCCAAATGAATTGCATCTTACGTATTATTGTGATTAAATTCAAGCCTATAGTATTGTTAAATTGAGTCGGAGATACCAAAATCAGCTGAGCATCCTTAAGGTCAACTTTTATCTTCCTCCACAATAATGTAATAAGGGCACAAGAGCTTGGATTTAGGCCACTGCTATAAATTGATTCTTCAGACTAGTCAATCCAGATATCCCGGTGGAAATAAGGGCACGGTGAATGAATGCATCTGAAATGGGTCACTAAAGCATAACAATGCTTATCGGGACCAGCGCACCGTTCGTATGCACCCAACACACAACAAGGTCGAATGCGTTTTATTATTATTATTATTAAATTACCGGAGACGCTTGCTGACTGTGTCGATTTCAACTTAACTCAACAAATCATATATTAATGGCATTTTTGATTGAGCACAAGTTCCTTAAATCTGCTTACCGAGATAACACGTGCTTCACTCAGAAAAAATAAAGTTGTCGTCGCGTGGCGGTGATATAAATAAAAACTTCAGCTTATTCTCGAGCGTTATTAAATACCACAAAAGCTCATACTTAAAAAGCAGTTCTCAGGCACTGGCGCCTTCGGATTTACGATGCGCTAATAGAATACTTTGAATTAAATGATTAATTTTAAGGTTATTGGCATTGATTTGAGAGATACGATTTCCTAGTATTTTTTGCTAATTTACGCTACATTCACTCGACAAGTTTTTTTATCGATTTTATATAACACTAGCTTGTGTACAAATTTCGTTCGCGATAAACAAATACAATTTATACCCTATATTTTAGATTGACCATAAAATATATTGACAATAACATTGATCGTTAAGGCTCAATATCTAAACAAATAAACGAAAATTATTGCAGATGCTTGCAAAGGACCATCATAAATATTTTTCAGAAAGTATTTCGAAAAGCACCGAACGATTTTGTATTTTAACAATAGTAAAATTATGTTGAAAATTGTTAGGCCTCAGTTCTAATCAAAAAATTAGATTTTGTAAGCAAAGACATTTTTAACAGTCATTTCTATATTTTCTACATATATTAGAGAGCTATGTGAGTCTATCGAAAGATATGCATTACTCGTAATGAATTCGAAACAATTTTTCTTTTAATATTGCAAACATTTGAAGTTGCGACCGTGTTTAAATCAATAAGCTGATTAGGTCTACCTGCGACTCTAATCGAAATGTACACCTAAAGTACACACATATTAAATTCCACGTCGATCTTTTGAGATATCTTCCAATTTGTTAACAAATTATATTTATAATCGAAAAAAAGTATAGCTCTGACATGTAGATCTCAAAAATATCAAAATTTACTTAAAATGTTAACAGCAAAAAAAAAAATGGAAAATAAAAATTATGGATGCAGAAATGGATTCAAATACGAAAATATCTTTATTTATGATCTAAAGTGAGGAAAATGCAATATTTCAGCATTCTTCCACCAGCCAATAGTTGATGCCACTTTTAAACTTTGATCAGCTCGAAAACTGATTCACCTTTTAGTAAATATAAGCTAAAGTTTCAATTTTATCAGTAGATGAAATTACGTGTTTACGTGGTGAGGGCGTCTGTCCAGTCTCGCTGATAAATCAGTGCTAGTAGCGTAGTGTCCTAGTGTCCTAGTGTCAATCCAGTTTGATAAGCAGATATTACGTACTAAAAATTTGTCTATATTTTTGTACTGTGTAATTTACCCCAGAGAGTAATTATATTCATAGAATCAGAAGCATTGAGAAATAAGTGATGATTTTAACTGGCATGGTATCATAAAGGCAAATTTTTTCCAATGCAACAACAATTCAATTCTTCAAGTTTCTCAATTGTTTACACCTCTAGTATTTAATCTTTCATATTATGGTCTTCAGATAAAATTTATTTATTACGCATTTTAAAAAAAAAACAGTGAAAAAGCAAAATTTCGAAATTTCAATCATAATCTTAGAGTAGAAAATGGCCTGCAATTCTAATATCTGCATATATGTTGAACGTAGACCACCTAAAACAATTTTTTCAAAATAACAATGATGAATTAACGTGGGTAACTGCTGTAGATCCCTGTAGACGTATTAATACAGAAATTAGAGCACTCTCATTTCAAACTCTATTAAATTCGTAAGGGCTAAATTGGATTTGAGATTAAAATTAATCATCTACTATTAATGTTATAATATTATAGGCTTTATACATGAAAGGTACCTTTTCGATAAAATTGAAAATAATAAGAGAAAATACTTGATAGTATTTAGTTATTTTGCAGAATAATACTGTGCTTTGCCTGAGACAAAAATAATTTTATTTAAATAGATTATTCTTAAAATATCACCTATACAAGAAATTCTATTTTGCACTATGTAGGGAAAAGTAAAAAATCATGAAAAATGAAAAAATTGTTCGAAATTTCTTCAAAGTGAAGATTGTGCAAATTATTTATTGATTATTTATGAAGATAATTACAAAATCAGCTAAAAGCCTATATATGACTATAGACTATGCTAACTTTCCTTATTCGAATCACATAAAGAACTTTTTATTAATAAAATTAACATTTATATAAACTTGAAAAAATAGAAATGATGAACTTCTTTAAAGTATGATACTTTAAGAACAAAAATAGGTCGAACGGGAGGATATCTCGTGCGTCGAAGGTCCTGTACCACGAACGTAGTTTTGGCTTCTGGACTAGGTGCGACGTGATTTATAGACAAACAAAGACTAACCCTAATAATAATAATAACGAAATAAATGTAATTATTTTGGGTTTGAATGCACTGCGGAAAATTTTAAAATCTTATAGGCTTAATGAAAAATAATATTCATACAAAATCCTTGTAAATCGTGTAAAAAATTGGAAGAAGCAAGCAAAACCTGACTTATTTTATAATTTCCTGCGGAGTAACAGAAAAATGCCACAATGCTGCCTTGGAGACTGTTGTTAACATTTTCTACTCCTTCGGACGTTTATTGCTTCCATAGATTAGAAGAAACGATCAAGATACGATTTAACAGAGAACCTGGTTTAAGAAGTCAAAAATATCGACTTCATTTGTTTTAATACGTTGCATCAGTATTGAGTTGTATTTGTTTGCACTTTATGTGTTAATATTTGGGGGAAAGTCTTGTGAGGTTACAGCCTCAAAACCGTACCGTACAGATACTTTTACGCATTCAGAACTTTATTTTTCTTTTATATAACAAGCAAATCTTATAAATTACACCTTCCTGGGTCCTCTAAATCGAGTTCCTCCCTTAAACACAGTTAAGATTTAAACACAGGTGCAATTTAAGCAAGTTTACCTTATATATCAAATAGTGCAGTAAATATAGATGCAAATTATCTTAGGAATCAGAATAATCGAACATATTTTCGTGTCGTGCTAAAATCATTAGAACTATAATTTCGAAAAAACCGGAGTTTATTGAAAGTTTGTATTTTGCATTGACTTACGTTCCATTAAACTCCTCCCATTTGTGAGTATTATTCGTTTATTTAGTTTTGATACAAGTATTTAGTTACTTGCTTATTTCAGACGATGCTCACATGATATTATACTTTAAATTTATATTTCACTTTTAATCTTTCACTATCTGAAAATATTGAAATATTGAAATTAATTAAGATTAAAAAAAAGGAGTTCCCCTAGTCCCTGGAATGCGCACCTGTGAGCATATATATCTTTAAGATAGTCTAATTACAAATAAAGATTAAAAAATCCAGTTATGGGTGGTATTTGATGTTAAAAGGTGAAAAGACATCATCCTTATCAAACACTATCAATAGTACGGTGTAAATAAAACGAAGTAATAATTAATTGGAGAGGTACTCCACTCTATCAAGTTATCACTTACCAAAAACACTTTTTAATACAAACTTATCATTGTGAATTTATTTTTTTTGGATTAAATTCAAATATGCTTTTTCAAATCAATGAAATAATTTATCTTGTTGCGCTTATAGAAATTAAAAGCTAGCACTAATTAACAGCGCTTATTGATTATGAGTAAGAAAGAATAAGAAGTCTCATAAACACAGGTTTTATGCGTTGAACTTTTGTGATAAGACGGGGGTGCATGCGTTCGTCGTATTGCTGAATCCGGAGTGTGGACATAAAAACGTTCAATAATTGCCAACAAATATTTCGCTGGCTTTGAATATTCAGTTGCTTACGAATTTTATTGGGAATACACAGAACTGCTTGCAGGACTATCAATCAGACGACACGTGCAAGACAGAGAAAACAGTGTGAGTTCCATACCGGCATCGGCATTTAGTCTTGGTCTATAAAACAGACTGGAAACTTATTGGACTTAAACAGTCGGTTTTAACAGTCATTCGAGACGAAAGTTTATTCGGATGGCACCTGTGAGTACATAAAATAAAATTAGTGTATCTTTAGTAAATTACTGATCTGTTAAGAAATCGCCAACCGATAACAACTCGAATCAGAAATTCAGCATTTTTTCCTTAGAAAGAACTAAAGCCACCGATAAAAGCTGTGTAAATAATTCAGTGTGACTGGTTTTCAGAATTTCAGGTAAATACATGTTTTCTTTTTTTTTGTTTTTTTAATTAAATATAGCGAAAGAACACGAAGTAGCTGGCTGCACGTGCTAATGTTAACACGTTAATCACCAACTCTATGGCAAATGCTGTGTCTGTCTGATTCCGTTTCCAGTGCATAAACGAAAATAGTGTTGGCCCGTCGTCACCACTAGAAGTGATATAATAATAGCATATAAATTGAAATGCTCCGATCAAGTGCCAAAATCATAAAACAGCTGGTAGGAATTAAACGAAAAAATTCGTGTCTTTTCTCCTTTTATTTATTTTTTCCTGTATTTCCTTAAAACAGACGAACATTTCAATTTTGAAAAGTCTGCTGACACGTGCCAAGAAATTACTAGTGCTTTGCGTATATGATTTTATTGTTTACATAATTATGAAAACTTTGTGATAATTAATAGAAACAAATTTTAACAAGTTTTTACGTGCGGGTGAAAAAGTATTTTTTAAAATTATAAACAAAATTTGCCTCCAAAATAATGTCTTAAGTGATTTTAATATTAATGGTGTGGATGCAACTCTCTATTAACCCGATATTATTGGCAGATTAATTTATTAGTTTGTGGATTAAAGATGATATCACAATTTACGTAAATTTCATTCAGTTCTTGACCACTATTTTAATCTAGTTCCTCTCTAGTTCATAAAATATGAGTATATTAAGTGGTAAAGCGCAAAAAAATTAACTATTAATTTATGATGTTTATGGTGGCTTTTACTGGAAACCGCTGATAAGCGTATAGATATTTATAGTCAATTTTGTTAGTGATGGTTATGATATCAGAGATTTAATTAATTTATTATCTTATTGTAAATGAAAAGGTCTTTTAAGTTACAATTTAATTTAAAGAGGCAAGATAAATTGATAATTAACGTTTTACAGATTTATAAAAAGGGATTTTTGAAAGAACCTTTAAAAATTCTCGTCAAGTTAACGCTTGTAAGAGTAATTCCAAATGAAAGCCGTTTGAATCAAATGGTTGTTAGCTGATTATTTTTGAGATCTAGAACACTAGAATTCGTAGACATCGAACAGTAAATTTTACTTCTATTTACTAATATTGAAATTATAAAGTGAAGGCGATCATGTAGAGGAAGAATAAAAGTTTATACAGTGTAATGTTAACGGTCTATCGTCACACAAACGCTTTGAACTGCTTCGAAACAAGAGACGTATAGTGAAGTGATTTTTAAGAAATTTTTAGTTTTAATATTTTATTGGTCATTTTTGAAGACTTCACCGTAGTAATTTACCTAATTTACGAGTAAGAATTTATCATATATTTTTAATAGTAAAGTAAGATAGTTCATTTGATAAAAATAATAATTAAAATAGTTTTTTATGTTATTAAATAAAATTAAATGATTTATAGAAAAATAAAAATTTGGAATACATGATTTTTAGAAAGTTTAAAAGCAATATTTCTATCTTTACTTAAAAGCATAAAGGCAAAAAATGATTGCAATATTATTTTGCCAAATATTTTACTATTTCCGTTGGAAAAAATTACTAAAATTGATGAATGCAACAAAAATAGGAAACTCGTAAAACAATATCTAGATTGAACACCAGCATGTGGAAAACCTTTAAAGAAACCATCGCTACATAAAATAGTTTGTTAAAATCGAGATCATTAATTAAACAATATCTAGATTGAACACCAGCATGTGGAAAACCTTTAAAGAAACCATCGCTACATAAAATAGTTTGTTAAAATCGAGATCATTAATTACAGTAGTCTATCAAAAGATTAATGTGGAAACTTTCTCAAATACGTTTGTAATTATTGCGTATAATAACCTAATAAACGTTAGTTATAAAGTCGCAATTAATCAAAATTATTCTGGATATTCAAATTACGCGATCTCTGTGCAACCTATCGCGTAATTTCGAGGTATGGCTTTAACGTGTTTGAACCTCCTCGAAATGTAAAAATGTATATAAAAACCGATAAGATAAATTTCTATTAACATTGTCTTACAGTGAAAATCCCTGTTTAAATCCATCAGTTGTTTCTACACAAACGTTGAACAAACATAAAAATTAGATAAAATAGTGAGATACTTACAAAGTATAGAAATGAGTAGATAATTTCTTTTCTTTAAGATCGATTCAAAATAAAAATTTAAAATTTTACAGGGGATTTTGTAATTTAAATCGTTATTATTAAATAAACATTATTATCAGTTCTTATTCTACAATAATTTTTCGATATGCTCAATTGTAATCAATGGCTGAAAAAGTGCCACAAATAAATTAATTTATTTAATAGAATTTATATATACGTACTATGAGTTTTTATAGAAAGATATTGCTGAAAATAAAAAATATTTCGAACTTAGTTAAATTAAGGCTTATTTGCATAAGTTATCGACACGTTGGACGCACCTTCTTCGCAGGTAATCTGAATTTTTATTATAAAGAGATAAGCGAATTTTTATGTAAAACACGCCAAAAATACTATAAATAATATGAAGTTTTTTTATCTAAAATGTTCAATACCCTTAATGAGATACATTAGCTGAATTAAAAATCCTACGCAATATCTCAAGGTGTCGTGGTTTAGACTTCTGGCAGGTACACTCTTAAAATATACACTTTGGTGTCCTGTTGGCGAAATACCTGCTCCCTCTTTGCTTTTTGAAGTCTTCTTAAGTAACAGGTGCCGGCAAAATTGAAATTGCCCAAAAGGAATTCTCGGCTTTATGATGCCAGCCTACGCCACTAAGAAACCCATAGAATTCCTACATCTTCGTTGCAACTCTAATAATGAAAAAGTTTTCGTAAAGGGCACTTCAGGTGAAAATCTCATTAGCTTCGCGTTTTTAGCGTCAGCCACTAGTCAGTCAATCTAATAAGAGAGTTCGACTATTAAAAGTGGGGCGCTGTTTAGGAATCCATGAAATATTAGTTCCCATCAATTAGGTTTTAAGAAGAGTTATGTGAATTTCTTTTCGAAAAAGTTCTTGCAATGATTTACTCACATTTAATTTACAATTTATAATTTTTTATTTCAGTTTCATCCCTACAATCGGATTTGTGAAATAAGCAATGACGAAGCTTAAAGTGACTTCAGTGTGTGTTTTGTTGTTTGCTGTTGTGTTTAGTGTTGTGAATGCAGATTGCTCCTCAGATGCCCAGCTGCCCATCGTGTGTCTCTCAAACAATGATTGCGTCCAAGGTGTTTGGACGCCGGGTTTTCAAACTGATTGCTTTCAATCATTTATGGGAATCCCATTCGCTAAACCACCTGTTGGCAATTTGAGGTTTGCGGTAAGTACTTTATTAAAAATAGCTTTCCACCAATGCTCGAAGTATGAATAAATATTTATTTAGTTTAAATATATAATCACAATTACTTATTCATACTTCGGTTCGTAGTGAGTCGTGATATTTTGCAACAATTAATTAAATTTGAAATTTAATTGCTAAGTGCAATTGTGCAAATTGTAGTTTTGAGACAGGCATTTCCATTCTCATTGTACCCTTAATTTTATCATTGCATATTTTTAGGCGTTGGTTTCGGACATCTTTATCTATAACTGAAATATTTTTAAATTTGCCGGAATTTTGAATAACAGGTTAAAATGTTGTATTTCGATTTTTCTTTTTTAACTAATACTAGCAATATGCATTTTTTTCTCTTGATGCACCCAAAAGCCACGCCTGCTGACTAAAAGATTTTTCATTTTGATACCTCCAAGATAAATCCAAGATTGTTTCTAACTTAATTATTCATATAATTCTCTATTAATACTCATTAAAATATGAAAATCCTTTCAGAATCCTGTACCATCTGATCCATGGGGTGGTCTTTTAAATGCAACGTCACCAAAACCAGATTGTATACAAAAAAATTACTTACTACCTGTTCCTAGCGTTTCAGGAGAAGAGGATTGTTTGTATTTGAACGTTTATGTTCCAAAGGTGAGTTCTTCAGATTAATCACACCCAAAGTCAATCTAATCAAGGCTAATCAATTACAGAAGGCTTCAAAACGAGAGCTGCCTGTGATGGTCTATATTTATGGAGGAGGATTCTTTTCAGGCTCAGCCAATCCACTCATTCATGGACCCGAGTACTTCATGGATACCCGTCAAGTGATACTTGTATCAGTCTCCTATCGACTTGGAGCCCTAGGTAATTATTTAGAAAAGGATTTCGTTTATACCACTTAATAGTACTAATTAATTCCCCAATTTTATCCAGCAAGAAATGGGCCTTTTAAATGATGAAAAGCATTAATTAAAAAAATGTAAATGATTTTTATTAGCACATGAGATCAAGTACATTTACAAATTTATTAATTAATTTTAAAGGACATAAATCTCTTTAAAATTGATACTTTGCAAATGAAAAATAATTTTTATTTGAAAAATATATATTTAGATTCGTAGTCAAATATGTAAGAGAGATATTCAAGCAAGCACGAAAATAATTAATTTCTTTTATTAAAAAATTTTATATCTTTGTTTCCAATCTAGGGTTTAGAAAGTATAAAATATACAAAGTTGATTTCGAAGAAATTTATATGGATCCACTTATTTTAGAATAAAAGTAAAACAGATATTTACTAAGATTTGCTTCTCACAAACGTATCAAAAGTTATAATATAATTTATTTTTATTACTGTAAGAACAAAATCACAATAGATTCAAAATTATTATATAAAGATTTAAGTTAATTTGAAACGCAATTTCTGGAGATATAATGAACCAAACCTTAAAAGTGAGAATTTAATTTTATGCTTTAAGGGTAATACCCGACAACTCTTCCAATTTAAAATTACGCAACTAATAAGACCTTGTAACCATATATATTTTCATTGATCACAACTTTTTGTAAAGCAGTTTAAAGAAACTTTTGGATTATAAGAAAGAATAAGCCCTGTCAAAATGCAACATTAACCTACAATCTAAAGAAGCATATCATCTAATCTGATCCTTTTGGATGGTTGGCTAAATTAAGGAAACATTATTCTTCATTTATTGTTCGCGGACTCCTCCTGTTCAAATCTCAAGATATAAATTTCACTTTCAGGCTTCCTGTCGACAGGGGATGAAAACTGTCCCGGAAATTTCGGGTTTAAGGACCAGAACTTGGCTTTAAAATGGGTTCAGAAGCACATTAAAGCATTTGGGGGCGACCCAAAACGTGTAACGATTTTCGGGCAAAGTGCCGGAGGCGTGTCTGTTCACATGCATATGCTTAGTCCACTTTCAGCAGGTTATTAATATTTTTCCATTATTACGGGAAAAAATAGTGCTTGATGTGCTTTCAGGCCTATTCAAACAAGCAATTGTTATGAGTGGGAACGCCGCCGCCCCGTACAACAAGGCAACTAGTGATCCATTGGAACAGGTGAGGGCTCAGGCGAAGTATGTCGGAATTGAGAATGTGATTAAGATGAAAAGTGAACAACTGATTAAAGCCCTAAGAAAAATAAACGCAACAACGCTAGTTAACTCCGGTGATCAATTCAAGGTGAGTTGATTCTTTTATTGAATTCCAGGTGAGGGCTATAAATTTCACTAATTTCCAGTACTGGCACGTAGACCCGCTCATCACTTTTCGTCCAGCCATTGAACCAAATATCGAAGGTGCTTTTCTTACTAGAGAACCTGAAGAAATCATTCGAACCGGCGAATATCGACACGTACCATGGATGACCGGATTTGTTCCCAGCGAAGGAGCCGTTCGGGCCCTTTCCATCATCTCGAATGAAACCCTTAGGAACAATTTCAATGAAAATTTCGATTATCTTCTAACGCGTCTAATGGAAATGGACAAAGACGGACCAGAACTTGAGAGACTTGAGGAAATTGTAAACTTTTATTTGGACAGCGCCCACCATTTGTATAAAGATAATGCCCAGAGATTTGTCGATGTAAGTGTCTGAGACCTTTTCTTAGCTTCTTTATTTACGTACTTCTTTGGATTCGAGCAGATTATCACGGATAGGGCCTTCTTCCATCCCCTCTACAAGACTGTAGAAAGCTACGTAAGCTACGCTGATTTGGAACAGAATCCAGTGTACTTGTACAAATTTGCTTATAAGGGCCCTTACTCGTACTCGTTTTTATACACCGGAACCCTCAAGGATTATGGTTGTTTCAATATCAATTACTATGCTAATGTTGTTTTCACGATAGTCAATTTTCAGGTGTCGTGCACTGTGACGATTTGATTTACCTTTTTAAGTCCCCCCTGCTCTTCCCCGCTGGATTTAATCAGACTTCAATGGATGCCAGAGTAATACAATATACGGTCGGGGCTTTTGTTTCCTTTGCTGTGAATGGGTAAGTCTTATGAATTTTCTTGCACCAGCTAAAAATACTTCTTTAACTTTTGCTATTTTCGATAACACAGGCAGCCCACAACAGATGGATCCCTGAAGAGCTGCAATAAGGATATGTTTTTAGGAACTGAAGGTTTCTGCGATTATATGGAATTTAAAAACGCAGACAACAATCGAGGATTTGCTCTTAAGAGGAGTAATTACTTTCCTCTGAATGCGATCAAATTTTGGAGCAAATTATCGGACTGATTACTTTAGGTGAATATGAGTTTTAGTTAAGAATGAGAATTATGTTTTACAGACTGCTACATGTTTTTCGTTACTATTAAATGTGTTATTTAAGAAACAACAAATTTTTTTCGATTTGTTTAACACGATTCAAGATTTCTTTATTCTTTAAACATTCTTAGATACGTGTACATATATATGTATGCCTCCTTAAAAAAAGCTTAAATTTGTTTGACCCTTTGCTGTAGATTTTGACTAAAGCGTTGAGAATATTCAGCAACACACAACACTAAGTAAATGGGATTGCTCTTAAAATAATTTAAAATAAAAGGCATAAATTAACTTAAAAGTATTATAATTATAAAACTTATATACATAAGCATAAGCATAAAGCATCAAAGTGAAAATTACAAAAAACAAAAACAAAAACTAATATATTCTAGAAAAGTGTTTCAAGAAGTGGATATGGAATAAACAATAACGCTGTACAAAATTGTTGAACTTCTTCATCACCGAACAACTAATAGGTCAGTCTCATGTAAGGCTTTTAAGTGAAATAGGCTTAATTAGTTTTGGATAACAACCTCGAGAGAAAGATCTTGCCTACATGAAAAGGGGAAAAGGCACGCTATCGAAAAATGTAGTGCAAATTTACTTCCCAAATGCGAAATAAAAAATTATACTCCACCCATTATTTATCCGACAAACGATTTATGGCAGCTATTTTAATGAAATTTACTTCAACTGGCACCCGACAATTTTTGGTGTGAATTTTAAGTTTTTGATAGGTGATTTACCAAGTAATTACAATAAAACACATCCGAACGGTTTCTGTTTCATTTATTTATATTTCGAACATCAACAGATATATGCCTCTTTCAAAAAAGTTTATACTTTGATATTAGTCACAATATTAGTTATTCTTGCTTTACTATTGTACTCTTGTATTTTTGTTTATATATTGCACTATTTTTTCACTAAAATTCGCACATTCAGTAAAAGAGAGATGCAACACCTAAGAATAATTTTTCAAATCTACATATATCACGCTGGCAATCGAAAATATATTTTTTTCTCTATATTTTTGACACACTATAAAATATATTATTTGATCTTCTCTCTTACATCTATTATTTCAGTAATATTATTGTCACGAATCCTTTCTACTATATCCTTCCCTATTGGCAATGCATGTGCACATCTATAATATAGTGGCGTTGCTATTTAGGTAATATATATGTATATATAGGCTTTAACAATTGTTTCTTTCCAGCCTTACATTGTGCTCTAGATAACAAGTGCAACTAACATAATCACACAAGAAGTTTTGCTTTTTTTTTATATATACGAGTATGTATTGAAGTTCTATGCTGTATTCCACACCTACTCTAATAATTTAATATTGTCACATATGGTTGATGTTAACATTGTCTTTCTGATTTCAAATTTATTTGGACAATTTTCTCATGTTTTTTTTATTAATTATTTTGGCAAATGATAGTGTGTGAGGCAATGACTCACAACCTGGTGGTCTTTATCTAATGAGTTTTTTAGTATCGTTTTTGTTTTATTTTATATATCTATTGCCTTCAAATTCTTGTAGTCATCAGTGCATTAAGAATGCATCGATAAAAACTCTGACCTTTGTAAAGTAACTTTTTGAATGAAGTCAATTATTTTAAGTTTAACTTTGTAGCTTTATCCTTAAAGAATTTATAGCTAAGTTTTAAAGTATTTTGCGGTTTGCGGTTTTCTACTTTTAGACAATATTGATTAATTTTTATTTTTAACGAAACTATATTTAACCGCTGCTTTGAGGGAGTTTATTGATGTTATTTTACATTTATTTTATTTTTAAATAAGATGCTACAAGCGTCTGTTGCTTTCATATAAGCTGCAACTGTAAGTTTTTATGATGACAAAAGTATAATTTAATAATTTTCAACTCTATCTGGTAGAAAAAACTATGCGTTAAATAAAACATCAATACAGCAAACTATACTATACACTATATGAGATTAAGAGAAAATAGCTAGACATCAGAATAAACAGTCATTATTTTTGTAGTGCAAACATATTTTTTATAAGTTACAAAATTAATTTTTTAATCCGCATACCTTGAATTTTAATAAAATTGTATATTGTATCTGAATATCATAAGCATATATTTTAAAATTAAAATGAGAATTTGGGAAACAATTTATAAGATATTGTAAAAAAAACTTAGGTAGCGAATACACGTTACAATTTGATATTTATTTAGTCGTTTTTTTAAAAGTATATTAATAGGTTAATATTTAATGAACTACCAAAGTTTAAAAGCTCTATTTTTTAAAATTCAAACACCTATTTTTGTCGTCATTTAGCTTTTTATTTCTATAGAAATAATAGAAATTATAAGAATTAATACTATGTAACCCTTTTCGTGTGTAACATAATTAGCAAATTTTTATTTTCATGAAACTAGGGTGTATACATTCGGAAAACAAATCAATGTAATAAATATCACTTATTTAAAAGAAAAAATGAATCAAGCAGCGATGTGAAAAATAATAAAAGCGATTAAATCAACAATATCTGATTTTTATGCAATAAGTTAATAAAAAATTCTATAACATTTGAACCACTCCCTCTCAGCGTACATTTTAAAATGCTTTAACTTAGTAATGCTATTGAGTGTTCATAGACCTTTTTTCCACATAAAACTTTCTACCTAAAAGTGATTGTATGAATATTATATCACAAGGAATTAAAACAAAATTTACCAAAGCATAAAACAGAATATCGCAGCTCCTAACGAGTATATTACACTTTTTAAGCGTATTTGGTATGTGTCACATCGAATGCTTTAAATGTCTTACTGTGTTACATCTTTAGTATTGTTCTAATTCTAGATCTTATTCAAAAAATTTGTAGTAGGTACTTTCCATTACAGGGGTTTACTCATATATGTATAGTTTGGGTGGGTTCAATTGTAAGAAGACTAGTTAAGAAGAAACAAAAATAAAAAAGAAAAAGAAAACTGATATGTTCGTTATATATAAAATAGATTTAACAAATAACAAGATGAACAGAGTTGATGTCTTAAAATTGTCTTAAAATATAATTCCTTCATATACTTAAAATAGGATCTTATATATACGTAAAAGTGACTTTGTATGGTCTCTTCTATAAAATTAGGAAATTATGTAGGACACAATCACAATATGATTTAAAATAATAAATTAAATTCGTTTAAATTGCAAAGTGGATCAATGTATCTAAGGATTGCTAACTCTTGGACCTTGAGCTGCCTGCCTTCTTAGGTCTGACCTTATAATGGCAGTTATTCCAGTGCCTAGACAGAGCATGACGGCCATCGTGATATTGGCATAAATGTTGCCAAATACGTCAAGTAGCTCCGAGTACATCATCGTGAACAGGATACCGAACACTTGAGCTGCGGCATTCAAAAGTCCTGCTGAAGTACCCTCGGGTTCTGGGTATGTTAATTCGGCCGCAAATTCAAAGCCCACCGGCAGGTAGCCAGTCATGAAGAACCTTTAAGGAAATTTCAAGTGTCATCCAAAGTTTAGTAGGAGGTATGACGAATGGTTAGCAGGTATTCCTTACCCAAGAAGGGATGCTGTAAGGTAGACGACAGCGATGTGACCCGTATTAAGTGTGAAGGTAAATATCCACATTCCTACCATAGACAGCGCGTACACAGCCAGAGTAGTCTCCCTGTGGGGGAAGAGGAGGAAACAACAACTCTTAAATGAAACGTCTTACAAAGGTACATGGATTTTTTTCAAGTGGAGCTAGGCCCACAAACACCCAGCACATCATTAGTTACATATTTTTAGATATTTGCTTCCTGGCGCAAGTATTTGCCCAGAGGCTCCCTACGCGATATTTCATGACGGAATTCTAATTGTTCTAGCTTTGCTTTTTACGCTTTTAACACCGATTTTATCCGAGTAACCATTAAAATTTAAAAAGCTAAGGCCAGAGCAAAATAATTTGTTACCTTAGCATCCACTTAAATACCTCTTAGAATCTCATCTTGTCTTCTTATACCTCGGCATTAAATGTACCGACATTTTTGGGAACGAAAAGTTTTGACGGCTTATATACATTATATTTTTTTCTTTTTTCACAAATATTAGATTTAAGTTTAAAAAGGCAGACCGGGCATAAATAGAAAATTAAGGGCAATTCCGTTAAACGTGAAAAATTGTGCCAAATGCTTTAGTCTCAAGGTATTCAATTTATCTTAGAACGGTAATGACATTTATGGTAATTAGGAAGGTACAATCTAGCAATGTAAAATTCGAATGGGATTTATTTCTGCAGAGGACAGCAAATGATTAGAAGAAACAATCTTCAAGGTGAGGTAAGTAAATGATTTAAATTCGTAATGAATTTTTAGTCAATATGAATTTTTTTTATTGTTTCATTTATCTTGCATCCTTCGTCGTGTAAGTTCTTTAATCAAACAAATAATAAAATATTTTTAGTCTCTCCGTATATAACGAATTTAAATAAAAAGTATTTTGGAATATAATTTAATTTCAAAGCAACAAGTACGTTTTATAATAAAAATATTAATGACATAAATAACAATTTACGAATTAAACCACTACTGTGAAATTTTTTTCCGTTTATTTTTTAATACATGCTTTAATTAAAATATTCTTGTATTTCCCAGTTTATCTTTAAAGCTTTGATTAATTGTTATGTTGATGTAATTGAAATGTTGTAATTGAAAAGTTTGCGTTACTCTTTTTAATGCCCTAATTATTGTGTAATAATATTACTACTTGTTTTTAAGAAAAAAAGAACGAGTTCTGAAGAAAATAGCTAAAAAAATTATTCTTCTTTGTAAATAAAAGTGATTTATAAAAAAACACACTCCAAAAACTGTTCTACATTTCATATAATATTATAATCTTTTCTTTTTTTTAAATCGCTTCATAGAATATATAAATTAAAAACTACTCAAATACTTTTATATAGTAATTTTTCTAGAAGAAACAGGTCCGATATGGTAAAATTTTTGTTTACTAGTTGCATACTTAAATAGAGAAATTAAATAATTGGCTAAATTTTGGCATCTGTGATACACCACTCAAATATGCACATTCTAAGTGTTCTTGCAACCACATGATGGGAAATACCAACTCATAAAGCAATGCATTTGACTCTATTAAACGTAATGATGTCGTATCACATTAATTAGTCGTCACGTTTTCAAGACCTAATAACTACGCGTGGATAGATCTTAATTCAATTCCCCTCAAGAACTGTGATGCATTCCTTGTTAAGTAAATTGAATTTAAGTGTGGCAAAGGGTAGTGTGTTCTTGCTTAAACTGAAAATGTAGTTAGTCAATTCATTTGAGTTCTTACTTACTTGAATCGATGTGTTTTATCGAGGACAATTCCCGATACCACGGATCCCAGCATTCCGGCAATGACGATGCAAAGACCGATTCGCCCAGTATCAACCTCATGTCCAGGGTAATATATGAGCACAACCTAAGAGACATTTTTCCAATAAAAATTCTATTTCCCACGCGTACCCCATTTCAAGATAAATCTTACAGTATTTAGCAGCGTTGATATGGCGTAAAATACTCCCACATTCATTCCATACGATGTCAACAGGAAAATGTAGTTTCTGTTTAAAATTAACCTTTTCAATGAAAGCAAGAAGTCGGAGTTTCCTTCTGGACTCCGAGCAGCTTCCTGAGCAGCTGACGGTGGTGTTGGTGGGTGATCCTGGAAAACTTTTCATGTTCACAATTAGACGAGGATGGTTCCCCTTGAAGGACATGTTAAATACTCACACAGGACCATCAGGACAACAAGTAGGGTGGTAAAGCCGGCCATTGAGTAAAACATGACCTGTAAGTCCTTTCCAATTAACTCTGGGTCATCATGGTTGCCAACCAGCGTTGGTGGAAGAACAAATCCGATGGCAATGCCAAGCTGTGGAAAAATTAAAAGGGGATTTTATATAATAAAAATATGCTCAATTTTCTCTATGGTTTCATTTTATTGATTTTCTTTTCTCTGTTGCTCTGTTGTTTTCAAGAAACTGTGGCATAGAAACTGTTTCATCTCTGTCGAAAGTTTCTGTTTGCGCTTTGAAACCACCAAACAAATAACATTAAAAAGTTTTGCATGAAACCGCATTGAATAAATTGCTTAGTCAAACCTTACGCTTTACGGACCAAGTGTGTTTTATATAATTTACCAGGAGTTCCAGGAACTCCGGAACTTCTACATATTTTATCCATCTGGACAAAAAAGAATCTTTTAAGTTTCTTTTCTTCGCTTCCTTTAATTTATTCGAATTATATTTTCACTCTATTGGTGTATTGCAAGAAAAATGGAGAAGAGTTGTATAACAACTTCTTCGATCTAAAAGCACTGGTCAATATGATCTGGGTATAAAGAGATGAACGATGAAATTACATCTGTTATTAATATACAATTCCATCTTGAGCTTAATCCATTTGATGCATGGGCATCATAATTAATATTCCTGATTTAAGTAAATTATCTGTTAAAACAGTCCTGATGTGGTTACGCAGAACGTATTGGAAAATTGGCTCATATATCATCCTAGCCCAGGGCGAAGTTGAATTTCAATTTAAGGTATTATCCTGATTTAAGATATCTGAAGAGGGATGCGAGGTGCGACTTCCGTCAATTTTGAAACAATGGAAGACACATGTGTCTTCTGCCTGATGAATAAAGATTAAGATTTGTGGAGTGATTTATGCCTATCGATTTTTATTTGATTTTATGAACAATTGTGTGACAAAAGATTTGAAAATAAGAAAATTGATTTATTGATTGTTTTCAAATACCGCACAAATTGTATTAAATACCTGAACAAGATTGTTTGATATATGAACGTTTCAAATTTACTATTCACTTTATAATAAAAGCGATTTTTTACGTAATGTATCAATATTTTATCAATTTATTTATTAATTATTTAGGGACTTGCTATTTTTGAGCTGTTGAGAGTTTTAGTAATTAGACTAAATAGGCTATTTACAATAAATAAGGTTAAAATGAGCTCTAATCCTTAAAATATTCGAAAAAAAATACATGTGTGATGCACGCAGACCGAGGGTTCACTATCTCTGTTTGAAATCTTGCACAGGGCTCAATACGATCTACCAAATTTAAATTAATACTAATGCAATTTTATTTTTTAACATTTAGAACATTAAGCAGGAATTCTCATAAATTGGATAAAAATATCGACTTCTCTACTTTGGTTTAATCTACAATATTTTCCAAATAAGGTTCTAAAAAGCTTTATTAATATTTTTAATGAGAACATTACGAGTTATAGTTCATATTAATGATAGTGAAATAAAAACATGTCATGTTGAAACTAGTTAGACAAAGTTTAAACAAGCAGAAATTGGTTTAAAAAATCGTTTTCCTTTATATGAATATTAAAACATTTCACTTTTAAATTATGAATATATTTTGAAACATGTTTGTTTGTTGGTTTATTCTTTAAACCGTCATTAGCTATCCGTTTGTACTGGATTGAATCTTTTAAAAGTACAATAAAGTTTTGATATTATTTTAATTTTACGATATCTTAAACTAGTCAATAAGAACTGTAAATTAAAACATTTGTTATGTCAAGGTAAATTTCTCAAAGATAAAAAAATGCTTGTTAAACTGCATACAAAAAGTAAAAGTGTACTTATAATTTATCTATAATTTGATTTAATTCATAAGTGCTGTAGTAACTGAATAATAAAATGTGTATTAATTTCCTTAAATAATGCTAAGGGACCAAATATTTTTAAATATTATATTAGACAATTTTACGTAGAATCTCCAAATGTATTCTCGTTGGTTCTAATTTATTTATTGTAGCGCATAAAACTGGATAAAATCTCAAAGGTTTATAATTGAATTTCAGTTCAGAGTTTTCAATTTTCTGTTTATATAAGCTCTACTACAATATAAAAGCATTTCTCTGATATTGTCGAGAATTTCTATAAAAGTTCATTATTTTCTAGTCTACTCTATTTTTGGTCGCCATAAATTCCCAACGATTTTTTCTATCTCCGTTCGTTGAAAGCCATAAACCATTAGTCCAATAACCACAAGTGCACACTTCAGTTTTTTCCAATTGAGGATAATTCGAAAGTACGTTCCCATGTCGCCCGCTATCCCGCTCCCTAGGCGGGAGCATATTTTATTCAGTCGGACCGCGTTCCTTTCATTTATTTTGCAACCTTTCTGCTGAATCATTTCCGCGCTATTTGGTGCCTATTCCCTGCAATTGCAACTGCTGCAGCAGCGTTTGTTTTCCACTTAGGGTTTAGTGGTTAAGGGATACTAAAAGGTTGGTTAATTGCAGAACTTTTCAACATTTTGCGTACAGTTGGGCTTAGGTTGTCATTTGTTCGGAACATAAGGAGTTCTTCCTTAGTTGACTGCAAAATTTTCACACCTTACTTGGGGGCAAAGTTACTAAAGTTTGTGAAAATTAGAGGACGTACATAAAACTTGTGACATACCTTCCACACTATTCTTTCAACAGACTGTTGCGTTATATGACAACGTAGATTTCATTTTAAAGGCCACGTCGACCATTATTTAGAGGAAGCGAGTGGAAAGCCTTGATAAAGCGACTTTACGTAATAAGATAAAATAGACTATAAATTTGATGAAGCGGAAAGATTTATTTACAATTCGTTGAGGGACATTAATTTCGCTTGCTAAACATTCAAACTTCGATCCTTGAAGTCGTATAAACATCCTAATTCGCTCCTAAAGTGAATACTCAATTCCAAAGCCTATTGATAGTAGACACTAGCACTGCTGCCGATTAACTGCAGAGACAGATCATCATTAGTCGTGTTGACTGAAAAATCGATGCTAACGAGGAGCATTCTGTCGAAATATTCTTCGCTTTTTATGATACTACAAATCTTGACCGAAAGCTATTAACTTCTGTTATTGTACCACAAAGCCATTCAACTCTTATTCCTAAAATGCAAGAAGTAGCTCCAAGAAAGTACTCTGATTTGACGGTGGTATGCTAATTCCCACTCATAAAGTGATAAGGAAGATTAAATCACAGCAACAGGTAATAAGTTAAATAATTTCATCCTAGTAAATCGAGAGGAGCGCAATTAAGAGCGATCAGATCTGTGGCTATGGCAGTAGACACCACCATACTTGTGCATACATAAGTAATACTGCTGAGCATTAGGGCTTATTGCGAGATAACAATCCTCACTCTATTTAATAGAGGGGCTCCATAAGAAGAAAATTGGCTTTATTTTTGCAATGGGTTCTCCTTTGTTCTGATTCGCTTTGTCGCCCTGATACGGCCGAGGTATCTCCGGGCATCCCTTGAATAAATGAAGTTAACTGAACCGATAAATAGGAGTTTAAATCACACTGGATATTATGAATTATTTATGATATTTAATTACCTTAGCCTTAATTAAGATAAAAAAGCAATTATGCGACCTGGCAAACCCTACGTCTGGGTGTATGGATTAATATAGATGAATCTTAATTTGAGAAGGTGGATGACTTGAATTAAAAATTTCAAATAATTGTGGTCATTACTTTGAGAGATTTAGAAATTAAGCAAGGAAGAATAAACCGTTTACTTATTTAAAATTTTACATAGTTTTCCCAATTTGATTTTTTCCAATTCAATTCGGACACTGGTATTCAGATATTCTAGAGGTTAACGTTTGCATTTATTGTATTATGTCTAACGACCTGTCCCAAAGTAAATAGAAGAATGACACGTTCGTAGAATAAAATATTAGTTATAAAAACCAAGTCGGAATTTTTGAATCTGAAAATAAAACCTTCTTCTAAATTAAATCGCATATCATAAGTTATGTTAAATTTAAAAAAATTATTTTATTATCTATTTGAATTTCTACTTTAAAATAAAAAAAATAGCAAAACCACAAAACCTTCATCAAACTGCATTAAAGATGTTATAAAAACCATCAATAAATAATAGGTTTACCAAAACAAATTTATATTTATAAAGTGTTTTAGACTGTTATGTAATTTTTTCTATCAATATCAACAAATATCTCCCATTGCGCAATCGATTTTTTCCCCATAAGAGAACCAATAATTCTTCATACACTAGAATCCAGTCTTATCCAATCCACTGAGTGGAAGTGTAACAATTTAGCATTCAAATGTATGTGGAATTTCATGCATATCAATGTTACAGGTTGTTCTTGTGCACATATCCGGTGCCGATAATGAATACTGTAATTTCTGTGGAGCACGAGCGTAACGCTTTACAGAAAGTCATTTCCTATCAAAAGTTGTTTAATTTATTAATAATTATTAAAAAACTACGTTGCAAGGTTAATGTTTGTTCGGTTGACTGAATTAAATGGGGAATTTAATCACAATGATAAATTAATCAAAAAAGAGCAATTTAATTGAATAAGAACCGGTTTAAGATCAACTTATAATTCTTAAGAAATACTTGATAGCACAAAAATGTGCAACGCAATTTATAATCTTGTATTTCACAAATTTGTGCAAAATCTAGTTTTAGATATTTCATAGAATTATTTAGTCGTGTTAGGTTTTCCAATTGAATTAGTAAGATGTTAATCTAAAATTAGATCAGTTCATCCTAAGATCAATTAACCCACATAAATTCTTCGATTTATATGCCCAGATTCACCAGTGGAAAGCGGCAAAACTTCAAAGCGGACTATTCTACAAAAGACCCAAAGGGAACTCATCTATAAGTAAATTTCCTGTGTTGCTCCATGCGTGACAATTCAAAATGATTCTGTCTGAGCAGATTCGTGTCACAAGGCTCAAATTGGTAAAACAATTGTAGCTGAGATTGCTACCGCAATCAAATGATTATGTAGACTCATGATAATAATTTAAACAAATTACCTGATTGCCGAAGACGCCCACGCTACACGCAGATGATACTTGATCAGGACCAAACCATACCGCGGCTACACGTGCGGGCAGAGACAAAATAAACACCTAGAAAAAAGAAAATGAAATTGAAAAATAATATTAATAATAAAAAGTTTTACGCTATCACAGAATTTTATCATACGTGTTTCTCTATCAAAGTATGCAAATATTTCGTCATTTTTATTGTTTTGCGGGGTTCCTCCTTGAATTCCTGTTTTTTCGATTATCTTTCCACCGAGCCGAAAGGGGTTTCAACATTCACCCATAAAGTCGGTCTCGATTTATTTTCGCTTTTTATCATCCACCGACGATTTTGAAGATTTACCCAGACGGTCTTTTATAGGCGGATTACTGTCGAACACGATAAAAACGCACCGAGCTCTCTAGTGCTCTCCGGTTGTTAAAACAAGTTCTAACCCGTCTCTAGAAGACTACACCAAACCTAATAGGCTTTTATCTTTTGTAATTGTTTTGAAAGCGCCCAAAGTATCGCATTTAATCTCTTAGAAATTTCAAAATAAATTTAATAAACCGATTCTGAGGACAGTGGCATGTTTTTCAGATTAATATAAGTAGACTTTTCAAATGCCACATTTTACAAATTTTAAATAGTTAAAAACGTTTAACCAGAATATAAAAATAATTATCACTTGTAATTGCGGCAAGCAAGAAAGCTGGATATTTTTCAAGACCGACAAAAATATTTTATAATACGATCTCTAAGTATATTGCATTAAAGTTTAAATCTAAATATAAGATTAAAATTTGACATAGAACTCAAAATATAAAAATTTCCTACTCACTGTTCTCAGAAAACAAAAATACACTGCAAAATTAAATATAAACATACTTGACTTCGAAGTTTTAAATTTTTAGTGAGTGATTAACGCGTAAAATCTTATTGTAAGTTGAAAGCACGTTAAAATAAAAAGAATCCAGTTTATCAGTTCATTAAGGTGATAATTTTTTGTATGCGAGGAATTTTTGGTAAGATAATTAAGTTTTTTTTGTGTCAAGGTTAAATTAAAAAAAAATATTGCACACAAATTAAAAACAAAAAAATATTGAACACAAAAAATGATTTATATTTATTTTTTGTTATTTACTATTAACAAATGAAATGAATTCAGTTGAATTTTGAATTTTTATATATAATGCACATTGATTTAGAAATCTTCGTATCAAAAATTATACCCGTTTAAAGCACATTATATCATAAAATGAGATTTCATTCGAACAACTCACTCAAATTCTGACTTAAAAAGTTTTAAAACCGCACAGCAGATAAAACACTTATGTAGGATTATGGATCTATCAAGTTCTCATATCTCTAGATTGTTCGATTTCACAGTGAATGTTTTGCAAGTAATTCAATAATCAGCGAACGTTAAAATTTCCATTGATGTACATTTCCTAGTGCCTTATGTGGGACTCTACTATTTCATAAATTATGCAAATAAAATTGAGCTTAAATCATTCAAGGGTACCGCCATGAAAATTTGAATTGCCCTATGACAATTGTAGTAAGTCAGAAGACGCTAGGGACGTAATACGAGCACTAGGGATTTTCGCTTACCTGTGCAAGAGCCACAACTGTCTGCCCTATAAATCCAACATAGAACAGATCCGGTCGCACGGAAAACACTTTTATCCATGCTCCAATGCAAGTTCCCAGAACTCCGACCAGAGCTGTTATCCTCAAGCCCTGTGTAACAAAAGCGACTATTTTATAAGGAGTATAATAAATCACACTTCAACTGATTCTTTTTTCAGTTTTACCCGTTTTTTTTTCTTTGCCCTCTACCTAACTACATATGAGTTATCGATTGTCTCCAAGATCCCTCATACAAGAGGAAATGCTTCTTGGAAAAGTGTCGTAATTGAAAAATTCATAGAGGCCTCTTTGTAAGATAATCCCTGATCTTACCATTTTATCTAGGAACCAACTGCCTGGAAATATGAGTGGGATGTAGACAGTCATATATATCATTGAGGTCCAGTCAACCCATGCTCCACTTATCTCATAATACCTTAAATATAATGAAAAAAAACATAGAATTGAGCACTATGATAGGACAAAAACTACGTATAGAAAAATTCTTATAATGGAAAAAAAATCCCATTTTCCTGTTCTACACTAAAACTTTAAGCTAGAGATATTTCTGCTTCTGCTGAATTTGGATGGTTCCTTTTTCACTTTGGACATTGCTAATACGCTCAATACACCATTTTATTGGATTAGATTATTCCTTTTACTTTAATTTCTTTTTATTCGCATCGGTGCGCATTTTTGTCCGAGTTTTTGTACTTTATGTTAAATTATACATTAAATATACAGTCGTTAATTTAAAAAAAGCTGATAATTTTTAAAAATTAAAATATTATTGAAGATCAAGATCAAAAATAAAGTAAAATAAAATAGCAAGTCTAATTAAATTCATCCAATTTAAATTGATGAAAGTATGGCTTTGGAAATTATTATGTTATTAAAATATTTGTTTTATAACTAAAATAATCTAGCTACTTTTCAAATTATTTCTATGTTAAGTTAATCATAAATTTTAATGACTAAATAAGGAATAAAAAAGCATACTTACTTTTGTATGATATTTTTAATAATACTGAATTGAATCCATTGCATGGCATTGGAAGCAGAGTAAAACGCAAATAATAAGAGCACCGGCCATCTCCTTCTATATATTTTAAACTCTGTAATGTTATTAACTTAAATTAGAAACTAATCTATTTAAATCTGACTTCCCAACTCACCATGATGTTGTCTGAGTTCTTCCTTGGAGTCAGCCGGTGGCCTTATTAAATCCGTTGACTTGCTTGGCTGCAGATAAGTCTCAGTTGACGCAGTCAGAACACTTATATTTGTATCTTTGGAACCCATTTCGATCGACTTACAAAAACAAATATTTCGAATAATAAAAAAATGTTTTAAAAAATCTAATTAAATATCACGATTAAAATATCCCTAAAATGTGCTTGTGATGTGGAACTTGATATGTAAGCCTCATCATGCAGGTACCCCTGTAAATAGAAAAACAAAAACAATAACAATTAACAAACGTTAACATTTAGCGTGCTTAGTGAATTGTATTTATAATTGATTTAAATATGTCACAATTTCATAGTTATGCTCTCAATTTATCCGATTACCTTTAATATGAACGTTGTATTAACTGGGAGCTAGCAAAAGTTCCCCCCTTTATTTAAGGCAAACTTTCTTATACAGCTAATCTTTGTCGATAAAATGAAAATATTTGCACTTGCGCAAGGACCGATGAAGAGGTTTAAGCTCAAATTGACGTTCGAGTTTTTGCCTCAAGATCACTGCGAATGAAAAAATTAATCAAATCACCCTCTACCACTCCAGGTAAGCTTCCCACCCCTTGAAGGTGATATTTTTGAGTGGATTTAATTGTACTGTTCCCAATGCATGTAAGAGGTATAAAAATTAAATTTTAGTTGCTGTGATGGAATTAATTAGACAATTAATTACAAGATAATCGGTCAAAGCACCCATGATCCACTATAAAATCTAAATTATAACTTTTTATCAGATTTGTTTGATTATAACTAGCTGTACCTGGATAATGCTCGTAATTTGCAGAAATTATAGGAATGTCTCTTCAAAGAGATACTATCCAAATCTGAATGTTTAGATAGAGTGAAAATATTTACTGTGATATCAATTTACGTGTACGATTTTTAAGACTATCAACATGAAGTGATACGACGATATCATAAACAACAATATTAAGTGATGATAACATACTGTGAAACGATTAGTCTAGTTATATTAATCGGATTCATGTACAATTATCATATATTAAATAATTGAGATTATGTGATAGTAGGATTAAGATAAAAGTGAAATTAGAAAAAGGTTTCATCAATTAAATCCTAGTGGTTTCAAATAAGCCGTTGCGTTTATCTGATATTGTGAAATAAATGCTCCTGTAGATATGAATCTTTTGCAATGTACTTTTAAGCAATTCTATACTTTCTTTCTCTGCATTTTCAGGGAGAAATTCTTGAATTACAGCCTCACATTTGAAAATTTTATTCATTCAAAAAGCTCGCCACGCTTCGACATACGGGGGTTGTGTAATTTCAATCGCTTATACTAAAAATAATAGAAACATTATAATTGCTTTGTCTAGGCTGCGTCTATTAGTAGAAATGTGAATAATTCCAACTCGATTGAAATTTATCTACTTATATAAAATAATATACAAAATTTATAAATTTCAATTTCATTGGTACATTTGATAAATAACATCAAATACCTTACAAGAAAAACTTTCTGTGTACAAAGAATCTGAAATGTATCTCAGTAAAGTAATGAAAATGCTTAAAGAAACACCAAAGAAACAACAAATAGTAAGAGCAAACGTAATTTAAGTTTAAAGTGCTTTTTGAACTTTTATTGTTTTATTTAGCTTGGTATATCAACGGGTATGATGCTTTGTTTTATCTATGAGACGTCTGTCTTCTTATCTCTAAATTTGGGGTAGGACTATCATAAGTTCAATTAGTTTTTTTTTTGTCAATAATAAACATAAAGAATTGCTATTTTTTGATAGGTGCATCGTTAAAATTACGTGACAAGACCTCAAAAAAGTTGAAATCGGTCAGGAACTATTAAAATGTTTTTGTTTCCGAGTTTAACACGTGAAGAGAATAAAGTACAAATTTTAGAAATTTGGGAATATGCTCTTTTTTCAACATGTCCTTATAATTTGGCACCATACGCTCGTTTGGCTTTAATGTTTAATTACATTAAAATTCTTTAAAATGGAAATTTTATTGTAACCTATTACAAGGCCAATAAAAGTAACATTGGCAACATTAAAATAAGACACTTCGTACGCATGAATGTCGATTTATAAGCAAGTCACGTCGACATCTATATAAAAGCATTTCGGGGGTTCACGGAGAGTTCAGACTTATTTCCCAAATACTTAATATGTATGTAATTCATTATTATTCGTTTGCTACGAGGAACTATTGTCTAGGTCACTACAGAACCTGACTAAATTGTATAACAAGGAAATGGCAACAGTAACACCCTAGTTCCCATACTATAGCCCAGAATTTTCTTGAAGAAATCTTGAATATTTTTAAAGTCCCAGCACAGTGTCAAGAGGAAATATTGCCATTAGACTCGAATAGGTGGATGGTTGATTGCAGCTGTTACCTAAATGACACAGCACTCGGTAGACTAATTGATCTGTGTCTAGGCCTCCGAAGTGCGCTCTCCTGGGTAGCTGTTGAATAATAATGAAATCCTGTCTCCTATTCCTCTAATTATCCTTTTCAGAAAATCGCTGGTACGTGTCAACAGCCATTCGTTGATTGCGAACCGGTGTCTTTCGAAAGAGCCTCTTAATAGCTATTATTTCTTGGCATATAAATCGTCACCTTAGGGATACGTAATAAATAAAAAAAAAATTATCAAAATCAGCCTTTGCCCGTGGCAAGGAAAGAAATTCCGCCCCAGAAGAAGATCAGCATCATTAACATTAAAGTGCTCTCGTTTCAGCTTGAATTAATGAATTGCTGAGCTTAGCATTACTTAATGGCTTAAGCACCTAGAAGTGTAATTGTAGGCAGAGCAATGGTTCCTTCTGTTTGGTACTGGCTATGAATTCTTGCGCTTGGAGATGTACTTCAAGTCTACGAGTCTGTGCTTCAAAACATGAATAACCCCAACTTTTTGTTTTCATTAAAAGGCCAAAGATCCTTTTTTAGCTATACCTTGACCATAAACCTTTTTAAATATTGCCTTGAGTAATGTTTAATTTAGTTTAACTTCCCTTTAAATATATAAACTTTAACTTCAAATTTCATCTAACGAAAATGTCTAATGTGAAGAATGATTATATAAAAAATTCTCTTTTCACATTTCGAACAGAATCAATTTCTTGAAGAAGGAAATCATATTTTGAAATCAATCAATTTCACTCAGATATATGAGAATAAATTACCATTTAATTATTTTTTATTTCACTAATTTGTTTAAACATTTCTTATTATATGATGAAATAGAATTTGAAAAATCACTTTTAATATTAAAGACAGATATGTATGTAGATGCGATTTTGCATTGCCCTTGTCTCTGTATAATTTAATGCAATTCTTACAAGCTTTCGATAAATACTTGTGTATCCATTCTATTAACTAAAAGTTACTCGTAGTAGCACAGGTAAACGATATATTTCTAATTGGCAGCAGGCCAATTAACGAAATCTATGTCAATTCTGAAAACTCAATATCAATTCTCAAAATGCGAAACTCTTCAACAACAAAAGTCATATAACAAAACATCCTTATAACAAAATCCCATTTACACTAATGGAGCACTGGAGCAAAGAATTATGGAAAGAAAAACTGACTATGAAGAAACAGAAGCGTAATTTGCGGTAGCACAAAACTTAAGTTTGAATTGTTTGGTTTTACTTTTTTTTGTTTATTATCCGTTTTCGCTTCCAAGCCACAAGTCTAAGAAACAATAATTTCTTATTATTACCAAAAGAATAATTAGCACTTATTTTTGCGAACTGCGCGCGCAGTTAAACGCTAATTATTCTTTTGCTAAATGTATTTTTATTAAGTGTCTGTTTGTCAAATGTCCTTTTTGAGAAAAATTTTCTTTTGCAAATCGCTTTTCTTGTTAATTAAGTTTTTGCAAGAAGTCTTTTTTGTTAAGTGGTTTTAGGCAAAGTGTCTTTTTAAGAACTGTATATCGGCCAATTGTACTAAACCCTTTCTAATTAATTTTTATTATGGTATTCTCTTCCCCATGCATTTGTTTACAAAAAATAAAATATAAATATTGATATCTTATTACGTACATAAATTTAAAAAAATGAATTATATGAATTGGAAGTTTTACTTTACCGACTTTAAAAAGAAAAACAACAACAAATCTAAAATTATGTGAAGATCATTTATGATTCACTGGCTTGAACATCTACTGAGAATAATTAATATAATTTAAAATTCCAGCCGGTGTCTAATGCTAAATTGAGAATTATATTTCATCGACATGGTCAGTTTCCGAGTGTCCGAAATTGTGAACGTATAACCATTTCATATTTCAGCTTAAAAAATTAAAACAGAGCAAGAATGAAAACTGATATTTCCACTGGATATGCATTGTTTAATTAATTGCTATAACAATCTAAAGAACAAAAGCAACTCGTTATATAAAACTTAAAATTTTCTCTGTAATGGCACATAGAAAAAAACATTTTAAAATATTCAATAATTGTCTATGTCATTAAAAATCCCATTAACCTTTGTAGTTAGCAATTTTTGCTTATAGTTATACTATAAACTAAGATTAATCAAGTTATATTACACATCGTATAGCAGTTGGCGAGTAAACAAAATAAATAAATTTGCCATATTTTCAAGGTAAACATTTATCGTGTTAGCAAGCTAAAGCGTGCGCATGGGAGAATTTCTCATATTGGAGTACTAGTTTTCTTTTACCACCCATAAACATATCACCTATATAAGGCATTGCGTAGCAGGCATAAATTTAAAACATTTTACAGAGATGGGTACTTTTATATAGGGCGCATCTCCCTTACCAAACTTGTTGCAATTCGAATAATCTACCTTGGAATTTCCTGTTTGAGTGAAATGTGTACTTCTGCGAAAAGCAGATATCTTCAATATGAATAAAAATTTATATTCAGAATGTTCGTATATTGAATAATAATATTATCATAATGGCCACCTTTTAGGTAATAAAGATGAACGATAGTTCCACATATACATAAGATGTTCTGTTTCTTTATAATATGCTAACGAAGTGTTAACCCAACAAATCATATAACACACTTCCTTTACAATAGTACAAAAATTTCTGCAATAAAACAGGAATAAACCACAAATGAAATTTGGGGCATTACAAAAACTTTTTTCACCAAATACAAAAATTTGTAAAATCTATAGATTAAAATGTTGGAAAAACTGTGAAAAAAAACTTTTTCTGAAATATTTTCGCATCAGGGCTAGAATAGAGTAGATTCAAACTTCACTTTTCTATTTAACTACAGTACAGGCAGAACTTTTATATTAAGGCTGTAGGTCGAGGTTTAGGAAGGAAAAGTTTCATAATTGTTCAATGTACGTAGACTCTGTTGTATATCATACAGCCCGTGTGAAGTATTGTTTTAAGGGAACTGAAACACCCATAGTGCGACCATGTTGAGAACATGATAAGCAGCTAGATTTTGTGATTAATTATTTTAGTTTCGATGAATGATTATCCAAACTAATTAGTCGCTTTTCTAATTTCAATTAATTCTAAGTAAGTAAGTTTTTTCTTCTAGAGTTCAAGACTGCTCAAGTCAAGTCAAGTCTACGTCACAACTTTTATTTTACAACTGACTGAAGTTAATTTTATAAAATATTACTTTACTGTAGTATATTTTTCCCCTTATCCTGTCCAGATGTTTTGAAGCAGTTTTTAATTTAGAAATAATGTACTACGTACCTAGTATCCTAAAAGGTCCACATTCCATCCATTCCACATCCAGTGGATTTTGGTTGATTTGGGTATCTTTATGATTCTGGAGTGAAAACCCCATAAGGAATTTTAACCAATCCATAAATGTATAATCAAGTCAAGAGCTATTAGAGCGAAATCACCAAAAATAAATTTGATGAGAGTCAAGGTTTCATTCTAGCTGTATACAATTCTGGCCTTCCTTAATTGTGGTGTAAAACCTGAGAATCTAATTATCTAGAAATTTCAAAGCTCGTCTAAATGCACGCTAGCATAATACTTTTGTGAGCGTAGCATTAAAGGCTAAGTTGTATCTAAGACCTGAACAATTGAGTAATGAATGCGGCCCAAAATGGAGATTAGCGAATGATCACTAGACTTCCACATGTTGAGTGGTTCATTACTCGATTTGCATGTGATTTCTCAAATTTGCCCTGTTAATTTGCTGTATAAATTTCACGCGAAATCGAAACATGCATGAGAATTGCGACTAAATGGCGAATCTTAAAATTAGGAAAAAAGTTCTTCAGAGAGTGTGATTGGTTAAATTTATTTGTAATTACTAAGAATTTGAATTAAACAATCTGCGTAGTTTTCTAATAGCCTCGCCTGATATTAATTAATTTCTAATAGAGCTATTGACCTCTAAATTAATGATTATTGAATATACAATTTTAAATAAATTTGATTTGAAATAAATGAACTATTTAATTTAACTTTGCAAACAAAAATTCCTGTCGCCTTTCTAAACTTTAAAGGAGAAATTGTTGTCACTAGAAACTATAGGTGCATGACGAAGAATTATATTTTATAGACTTTACAAATTTTAAATACGTACTTGTGACTACATCATTGCTAGAGTGGATTTCTTAATAAAAGTGTTTAAAACGTTTGAGTTTTCAATCAATTTGCAAATGTTCTTAACCTTGTTGAATAGTAAACTAAGATTTTCTAAAAGTCAAACAGTTTCTAAGTTAAATTTCAAGATCCGAATCTTATGCAAATTTATTTATTTAGTTTGAAGAGAACTCGTATAATGTTCCTTAAAATTCCACGTTTTTCTCAAATTATTACATCTTTATATTTAAAAATTTAAAAACTCCATAGTTTATACGATTTACAAAAAAATTTAAGAAAAAAATTGAAGATTTAAGAATTAGATAACCAAAAAACCGATCGTATACTTTTCTAAAAAAATGAAAAAAAATAAATATAAATTGTATTAAAACAAAGTTGCAATATTCGTTTTGTTTGATTTCACTTTCAATACAGCAATTTTTCACCACATTAACATTTTATAGCTGAAGTAAAAGTGGTAATTTTACGTTGGCATAAAGCAACAAGCAAAACATTGTAAAAAGCTGCAGATTTTATTTATCGTAAAAGCACGACTTGCACGTTACTGACAATATTCTTAACAAGACTGCAAATCGTTTCTTAATAAGAAAATAGGAAAAAAACAGTGATTGAAATGCGCTTATATAAGAATAACGAAAGAGGCGATGTGATGAATTTGCATTTTGGGATCCCCACAAGATCAAATGTGTCGTAGGTGTTTTAATTATTTAGGTAATTCCCAAAATTAGCACTTGTCACACGTTTGGAAAGATTCTTATACTTTCATTTTCATTGGAGGGACATATCAATTAATTGCAGACGATGAAGTGCAAAGGTGATTTCCAGTGGAAGTGATAATGAAATTACTACCGACAACTTATTTTTTTCTTTCTAGGAGAAAAACTAGACCTGGAATGTCATCCCAACTGTAAGAACATGTGCGCTTATCAATCACCTCATTAAAACTAATGCGGGAGATTAGCGGCCGTGCCTTCATATGATTCAATCGGAAAGTTTACAAATAAATGCTCTTATCACCGCCACGAGGGGTAAGTACAAAACTCCGCCAAAAAATTCCATCAAAATTGACGTATAGTATAAAATGTTGCTGCATGATTTTTGCAATCGTCTTTTATAGTATGACGAACAAAAGTAAAATTCTTATTGCTGTGTTCTTACCTGTGAAGAACGTTTAGTGGCTGATTGTAGATTTCTTTTTCTAAAAGTCTGCCTACGTCACATCTCGTGCTAAGACTGCTTTGGATTTTCTCAGTAACCTTCAGTTAATTTTTGCATGTACTGAGCATTTTCTTAGATAGATAAGAAGAATATATTTCTATAGGCGTTCGACCTCACTAATGCCTTAGTAAAGCACACTAAGCTCTGGGTATTTAAGGTAGACACTGATGACCACAGTAGTATTGAACACTATACTTGCCACTCGACAGACTATCTTATCGCTAGAGTTCTTTCGCGGGAAAGTGATTTTTAAAAGAACGGCCGGGTAAAGGAAGATTTTCGATCAAACCGCCCTCTGAATGAACGGAATAGTTACGACTATGTCTGTAGCGCGTATTACATTTATACTGGCCCAGCACTCAATGGTACTAACTGCAAAAATATAGATCTTCACAATATTTTTTTCTAACAGCGACCGCGACTTCCGAGAACAAACATTTCACTGGCACTGGAGGTCTGCAAGTGGCGAAGTTTTGTCTGGTCTGGTCGTCTGTGTCTGAGCTTCTATTCCTCGGTGGCGTATATGATAGCGAATCCGAGCAACCACTGATTGGATAATCACAATTCACGCTAATCTCTCTTCCTTGTTAATAAAAAACTTAGCAAAGCTCGAAAATAAAAATCTCTGTTCTGGACCAATATTAACGCGAGAGACAGACGAGAGCTCAGTGGTTACATGGGCTTTGGGCTGCTGCTGCTCTAAACACTGTCCACTGAGCAACCGCTAATAAATCACAGAATTCGGTGCAAGACTACCACCAGCTACTGTTCATGAGAACTCTAGACGTGATGTCAGCTAAGAAAGCCAGATGATATGACGCTACAGGAAGGGATGCTGTAGATGTGAATTATGACCCGAATGCGCAGGAACAAATAAACCCAAACCACTTAAAAACGAGAGCACAAGTACGAGGAACAATAGCACAGCAGCCCCCACGCCCCCAAAGACTCCCTACATGCGTCGTTGCTCCAGATAGTCGCAATTCATTCAACTAAACTAAAGCAAGCTTTATTTGCACGTGCTTCTACTATGACGTCACATTAGAAAGGTAGCGAGATTCAAGTATGGAGCATCGAAATTGAAGGAGCGCTTTTGAGACAGGCCAAGGAGAGAGTGTAAATAAATTTTCTTCAATTTCAAGAGGTAGCATTCACACGGGCGGGTTCAAGTTCTAGAGGAATTGTTTAGTGTTCTTGTGAACACATCCAGAGATATTGTATAGCCTGTTTTTCGGGATTCCATGATTCACTTGGAACACCTGCGACAATATTTAATAACACGACATAGACAGGTATTCTAGAAATGCAGATCCATTGAACTCGGACTAAAAGACAAGGGTAACATTCTTTTCAAATGCGCGATTTTATATTTGATATACTAAACCATAAGAGAATTCAATATATCAATATTTGTTCACAGACTTTTTTTTATTCTCCCCTTACAATTGCAGCCCTAAGCTCGTGATAAGAAGTAAATATTTTACATGCTTTTACTTGTGTTATTTTATAGCATTATTTTGTTGTGTTTGTTTTTCTGGTAGCAGAAGAAATCTGGTTTTAGAATCAAGTCACTCAAAAATGTATTCTAAAATTCTTAGTAGCATACTTCATCAAAAAAGTTAGATATTGTTAGTTGCACAGCAGAAAATAACGGTTTAAAAACTTTGACTATAGTTGACAAAAACGCAGTAGAAGTTTCTAAAATTCTACAGGAAAAATAAGCTTTTCAAATTTCTAGTTTGCAACACATTTCCACAGAACAGACTTTCAGAAAAAATTACACGTAATATTTTTGGTCTTAGCCTTCAGAGAGGATGTTGTTCTATACCATTCAATTTCTAGCCGAAAAGTGAATAACGACAATAAAAATCTGAATTTTGAACTAATATTAAAACAAAAGACGACCGAGGGCTCACAAAAATGATCTTTTAAAATTTTAAATAATGCTACAGAAAACTTTGTATTTACATTGGTTTTTCACAATTCATGAAAATAAATTGAAATCTCTTATTATGCAATTCTTTACACAAGCAAATTGTGTAACGAAAATTTAACTAACAAAGTAAAATGCAAACGAATTTTATAAATATGGATTAATGAATGAAAAACAGAAATCTTTAAACAAATTAATTTGTTATTATTAAATACTACAACCACAACTTCTGAACGTAGGCATTTTCGTGTTATCCCTAAAGTATGCAAATTAATTAACGTTTCAAACATTGCATTCTACAATTAACGGCAACGATATTAATTTTTGAAATATTGCAAAATTCTTGTTCATTCAAAAAATTACAAACTATTTTTTCTTTAATTTCTTAAGAAGGAATTCCCCATTTAGAACAATTAAAGTAAGTTAAACACCCTAAATTAAATAAATTTGCATTTTTTTAAAATCGATGAACAAAATTTTATTGAGTCAAGTTGGATGCTGCAAGGCACATATCCCCATTAGACCATCATTTTACTTACTTACTTTAACTTACTTAAATCTTAATCTACACTTGGTCTTGTATAGGTATATAAGTTTTAATTATTTTAATTTTATTCTTGCATTTTATGCAAAATACAACTTAAAAGCTATACGGTCTTGTTCACAAAAAATCCAAAGTAAAATAATGTGCAATATACTGAATTTTGAAATTAAAAATCAGACGTTTAACTATAAGATTTAATCATTGTACTTGTATATGCTAAAACTGGAGAATTGGCTGCAATTCTAATATACTTTGGATCCTTCCTCGTTTTTCTCAAATACTAGCCTATAGTGTTCGTAGCGACATTAGTTGGAGTTAAACATGAAGTTAGTGGAAAACAGCCAACGCAAAGTTTTTATGGAAGATGAATTCAACTTGTTTTTAAAAAAATTGTAAGTTTTTCTGAATACACTTCTACTCTCTCTGTTATTACATATATTTTCACTGGAAGGGTATTGCATACACCTTGATCAGTGTTCTATATCTAAACTAAGATTGACTTAAAATGAGTAATCTTCAAGAAGAAACTTCTTTTTTTTTAAATAACAGAGCTTCAGATTCTCGTCTTTAATAGGAATCGCGTGCAAGATGAGTACTAAAAACAATAATAATTTGCCTTAAGCCGTTTGTCTAATAAGTAAATAGAGAGAGTTTTTTTTTTACCACTTTATTTATTTAAATTTACATAAAAAGACATTAAATGTCAAAGATTTTTTCTTTCGGCAATACCTTCTCTGAAATAATTCATTTATTTAACAAGTATGAATCAATTATTAAACACGCGGTTGAAATATTTGAAGAGAATATCTAAAACGTTGTGCTACATGCAACAGATCTTCCTAATTCTTAAAATTTTATAAAAGCAAATCTACTAATACAAATTATTGCCTTTCATTGTAACCTTTATTTACACTAATGAAATAATAAATTCTTGTTACTCTATTTACTTTATTGTTTACATTGAAGCATTTTCTTTTGATTCTTATTATTTTAACGGTTTTCAATGATTTTCAAAAATATAAGGTAAGAAAGTAATCCTATAGCGATGTGCTGCCAACATATCAACGTTATCTATGGCCTTCTAGGCCCTAATTACCGGTAATTGCGCGCTATAATGTAGGTATGTGAATACTTCGGACTAGTTATTGCTTTGCCGGCATTCACTAAGCTAGACTCTGGTCTAGCGACCTTTTAGTTTTCAACTTTTCTAGTGCGCGTGCAATAATTATCAACGTAAAACTGAAATTACAAACTTTCCCGATAAAACTGCAGAAGTTGCACCATTCCGGTCACCGGTGGAGCGCACAGCGGCCAGCTCCCGGTCAGCTATTTTATTGGCGGTCCGCGACTTCGCGAGGAGTTGAATTGCATGTGCGAAAAAAATTCTATCAATCTTATAATCTACGTAGAAATGATCGCACTACCGCCGCCGCTGCGGTCGAAGAATTCGATTAGTGCTTCCCTTTTCATAGGCTCGGCACGATCGCGATCGGTCCGACTCTGACTGGAAGAGAGTCCCGTTCGACGTACCCTAAAAGGAGTTCTAACTATCATCCAAAGACAGTGATATTCAAATCACTGCCGCGCGAAATGGCTAATTATTATTCGCTCCTTCTAATTGGCTAATTGGCAGTGGTCGAGGTGAACTATTGGTAACTGCATCAACGCGAAGTCAATCGTTTTGCTGTGAAGTGCATTTGACCGCGGTTGAGATCGGTACAGTGGACAGTAGACAGTTTTTTTTGTGAAAACACTTAGCTGTGTCAAAGTTGCATCTTAATTAAAATTTTATTCTTCCGCAACGGTCGCGATCTTGTTATAGCTTCATCTAGCCTTACTGCGTAAGGAAAGGAAACGTGTAACGTCTGATTTTACAAGATCGCGCACCACAGCGCCGGTTTTCACGGGCCAACCGTCAATTTGTCAGCAGATCGAGTGCAAAAACGCACTCTTTGTTTTGCTAACTAAGTTTCCTGACTATGTGTTGTTACACCGTTGTTCACGTTGTAGAGAAAAACAAACTGTAAACGGCACACTTAAGAAAACAATTACATTTTCTATGTTTCTATGCCACAGTTCTCACCTCTTACTTTTTGTGGTTTTGACACGAAAGTTCATGCCGTCTCGACATTCCGAACTATTAGCGAACTCAGAAAAAGAGAAATTATCGTAATCTAAGGCGGAATACTATAAAAACAATATGGTGAATAAATTACTTGAACATTTACTCTTAAATTTTTTATCACCGATGAAATTTTATGAACTCAGTTTTACTAAAGTTATGTAGTACAATTTAAATTTATTATGTATTATGCCCATAAGAAGATAGAGGAAAGGTATTTAAATAAAAATACCGTTAATAAAAAAATATAATCAAACATAGGTACAGTAAGTGCACAACAAAATTTTGGTCAAAAGTTTAATCGAATCATGGGTCATGAGTTCAAATTCCCATATCGAAAAGTGGCTCTACATATTTTTTAGATAGTGTTTAATTCAGTTCTTACTTTTACTTAATTTTTATTTATTTTAATTTTTTTTATTCATAGCATATAATATGAATAATATTTTGTATTTTATATAATAATGTAATTTTTCTGATTAATTTTCTACATGTTACAAGTAAAACAAATTTTATCTGCACTATATTTAATTATAATAGATGTCTTCACCATCGACTATAATCTTTCTTTCGATTTGCTAGTGAATACTTTTGAACTTCTTATTTATCCCATAAGTAGACAGATTTCAAATTTCCCTATTTTGTGAGATTATTACATTTAACGATGATATTTTATCATTTCAAGTTTTTAAATAAAACATTTTAAAAAACAGTTTTACGTTAATTTTTAAAACTATAATGAAAAATTAAAACTAAAATTAAGAGAAGAACTTTAAACATTTTGTAAAATTGTGGTCGGGAGTTTAAGCTGTCACCTGTGTTTAGGATCGTGTCGTGATATTTTATTAATATTCGGAATGTCGGAAATAATGTGAGTTTTGTCATTTATCACTTGCTCTGGAACAAGAAATTTATAGACTGATGTTACGTGCCACATATTTTTTCGCCCAAAAACTGGTGTCGGCATTCTGTGAACAATTCAATTTAATCTAAATTTGAATCTCAGTACTTTTATGTTGCCATTTGTAATAAATTAATAAATAAATAAATTGTTTTATGTATTTAGCTGTACAATATTTCCATAGATAACTTGAAATCACCCTACTCTTGATACAAGTTAAATTCTGGATGTCACATATTCTAGCAATTTAGCATTAATAATTAAGGAAATCCTTTAGAATTGATAAAATGAATATCATTTAATAAATAAATGTAAATTTATTAACTTTGGGATTAAGAATAAATAATCCGGAAAATTTGCTTTAATGAGGAAACGCTACGCCAACGCGTTGCTGCATACGAATTCACTTCATTAAAAATATTCAAACCTTTATGAAATTGCCTTAAAATATACATCAGTTTAGTAAATTCCACGTTGCTTTACATTGCATTTTTTTCACACCAACAAATTTTTTGCGTTACAATCGATTTTTACCGTATAGCAAATTAATTAAAGATTTTAATAAATGTAACTCAAAAAACATACAACAAGCACTTAAATTAAATTAAAATCCTATATGCCAATTTTGTATTAACTATTTACTCTATTTGTCCAAGTTCAAAAATAATAATAATAAAATTTTAAATATTCCTAACACCTAGTATTATCTAGATGTCGTGGAAATGTTTTGGTCCAGATAACTTCATTGTTATTCGAAGATAATGTCTCCAAATGGGGGAAATTATAAAGCGCTGCAAAAGCAGCAATAGCGGCTGATTGTTAGTCACATTCAAGACGAAATGCGCTGGCTGCCTACACGAATTTGTCATCTTGAATTATTTGAAGAAGTCACCAAAGTCAGCCAACCCGATTTTAACATCTTCCCATACTCAATTATTGTATCTAGCTAAGTTTTATCTGCTCGCTCTCGAAAGCAAAATATGCACCTGGCTAATTTGAATCAGAGTCAGTACACCTTGATATTTTGCAATCGTAAAACGTCTTTGTACCCAACGAGATTTGATCTAATTGTTGAAAAATTCGCGGATTTGCGTAATTAAACGATATCAAATTGTAAACAAAAGTTTATATTACAACATTCGCAGCAGATTCACCTGTGATATTGAGGTATTACTTGGTATTACTAAGGAACACGGAGGAATAAATTTATGCGGTCAAAGTAGTTCACAGCAAAACTGAGACGATGAGCAAATTAAATGCATAATGTATGAAATTCATATTTCATATTTCTGTACTAGTGAGATGAAGTGAAAGTAAATTTATTAAAAAATGTGTGAAATGGATAGTTCTTTTGAAAAGAGCATCGACAGCGGCATCTGCCTGGACGTACCTGAATTTTCAAAGAGATTATTGGAGGAGTACAGACGAATTTTATATGCTCTGGAACGAGACAAAAGTTTCAGAGATATGCAACGCGAAAAATTAAGGTAAGTGATACATGTGTGCTCTCAAGCAAAGTGTGACAAATTTATCACATATTAATGAGTTGGCACTAAAGATTCACAAATTTTACACTCTTTAATTCGTTTTTAAGTAGAAATCTTTTCTTATACAAAGTACTTATTTACATCACCATATTACAAAATAAAAATTCAATGCCTATTGAACACACCGGTCATTTTAAATATAGAGATGTCTTATACGCGAAAAAGTGTTAACTAATTTTAAAAGAGTTTTATTGTAGATAATAAGATTACTAGTCTAAATAAAATAAATGTTTTTGAACACATAACGTAAAAGGAAAACGGTTTGAGCTAAAAATTAAAAATTCAATATAATGATTTTCGCATTTGTCAAATTATAACAAATAAAATTCTCTAATAATAACTAAAATTATAAATACCTAATCCCATAAATCCTAAACATTTCCTATGTTCTTAAAAATTTCAATTTTAGTAATATAAAAAACAAAATAAATGTTAATACGTATACAATACGTACGTTTAATATATCTTTTACAATTTGTTTCTATCTTAAAAATTCTTTTGAATTTACTGGAACTAATTGTTAAATATTTTCAAAATACCTACGTAAAATGATGTATTATTATAAAAATTTCTAGAATTTCTATACAAAGAAGAAATTACATTATTTATAAATATCTATACTATAAAAATTTTGAATTACAGATAAAATAATAAGTTACAATTAAAATCTCTGCTAAAATATCAATTTAATTAATAATTTTTCATGTAATTTCTTTCACTACTTTTACAATGTCGAAGTTAATTTCTGAACAAAAAATAAAACCTCTAGAAACAAAAGGTAATGAAAATGTGTGGAATTAAGTTCTAAGGCAAAGGACATAGGCGAACTTTGTATTTTGTTGGCGCTATGGAGCAGCTGCTTCATTCTCCTTAACGTGACAGAAATGTTGAATCATTCAGAACGAATCAATAAAAATTGTTTTGCAGTCAAAATATGAACCCGTTATACCCTTACGTACTCATGCTCTACTTCCTCCTTCCCTCTACTTCGTTTCTTTGTTTTGCGACATTTAACGCATTTCAAATGAAACTAATTTCATAAAATGCTTTAAAATTAAGATTCATATTTATATTTTCCCATTGTTTAACATCATTCTCTAAAGAGAACTTCAATGTCGTATTAAGTCAACAAGATTTCAGATAGACGGTTTCTTATATAAACCAGGACATGGAAATTTTCTTTTAACTGTCCTATAGTCCATAAGATTTTAAAGCAACAATTTAGGGAAATCGGCGGTGAATGCCTTGTCTCTCAACCTGAATCGTTTTGAAACGATACTTTGTAGAGTTCAGATAAGAAACTATTCGATTTTTTTTCTATTTCCAAAAATTATAGAAAACATCAAACGATTAAGTGATATTTATTAAAAAACCCTCTTATAGTTGCGAAGAAAAATCTTATTTTATTTGTACTTTCGAACTAAATTTTATTAGAATTAAATAACCTCTGAAATGAGAAAAATGCAAACATGTATCATCAAATCCAGAAGCCTAATAGCACATTTATATCTTCACCACAGTAGAAACATTCTCCAAAAGAGTCATAAGTCAACTTAATGGTTCGGTAAATTTGGCCTAAAATTCCATTAGTAATAACAAATTAGATGGCAACAAACCTTTATTAAATCAAAAGTTAGAAATTTTATTTTTATGTCATGCGACAGTAAACATTTTACCTACAACGGAACTGTACACCTTGTCGTGATTGGGGTAGGTAGTGGGTCCTCTTTAAATGGGATTTCTTTTGGGCTTAAAGACCGAGAAATCACATGTAAGCAATAATTGACTAGCTCACTAGTCTACCCATAGCTTGCTTTGTTACAGTTCGTCCCAAGCAAGCACGCAACCTGTCCAAGAAGCTCGAAAATCGAAATATTGATCAGTCGAAGAGCTCAGACGTTATTCATTAACTGCTCGAATATGGAAGGAAAAGTATTAAGCCTGAGAAGTTTTCCTCAAAAACAGTGGAAAGTTATGCAAACCACTTTTTCTCTCGCTTAACACAAAATGTAAAGTGTGAAGTCTTAAGAGGACGGCGTGTCGGGGGTCGACTAGATTGTGAGAAAAACTTAAGGAATTGTTCGTGCCCTAGGTGTGCATGGCACGCGGGTGTATGTGCTCGCATGGAACGAAATGAAAAGTGTAAAATTTGCACCTTAAACTCAGCTCAGTTCTACGTGTGTAGTTGAGGTAGGAGAAGACCGCAGACTCTATCTAAGTCTAAGTGATTACATTTGTCAGAAAGCCACTCTCATTATGAGCTTGATAAGATTATCAGCGATGGGTTTTGCAAGCACCCACGACGGAGACTGTTGAAATTTTCGCCATGGATTTTGTTCTGTGAGATTTAGTACAATTTGCGAAACTGGACCGCATCAACGTTGTTTGTTTCAGTTTGTTGTTTTTCGGTGTACTGTGCGGCTAATTTAAGGGTTTGTGTGTTTACCGTTTTTCTTGAGTGATTGCTACCTGCGTCTCACCTGGATGATATTTCAAACAAGTTCGAATCTTTGTGATCATAAGCTGGGAAACATGTGATTTTTATATAATCAAATTAGTTGGATAATATGTGCAATAAAAAGAATATGTCTTCTTTCTCCTAATCGTTGTTATCTACAGAGATTTATGATCTATCTAATGAGATTGTGTTTAAGGTCAGGTGTGCAAAAATGTCTATCTCCCCTTGGATTTATTCACTCATAGTTTTTGGGGAATCACGAACTAATTATGGGGAAAAAAACAGTATATAATACAAACGAATTTATTACAATATTTTTCTGGTCGCGTATTTGAAAAGTTGTATGTACTATAAAGTATTAAAATTAAATCTTATTTCATACTTAATAGAAAAATTACCCAGCTCTCTAGGGCTGTAAAGCAATCTGTAGTTTCATTTGAACTATACTAAAAACGTGAGTGTGTAACACGGCTACAGCGATAATAACAAATATTTCCATTTAGCACTTCATTGAATGAGATGTTAATTTGAAATTTATCTATTCGCATGATTGATTGAATTTTTTCTTCCATCAGACTTATTTATAAAGGTGATAATTCTTGAAAAAGGTTAAACAGCTGCTGTGAAGGCATTTCAAATCAAATCCGTAAGGAATTTTGGTATTTTATCAGTTTAAAAACTAAAAGCAATGCTTATCGAACACTGAACACATATCAATGGAAAGTTTGGCTAAACCTTAAGAATGGTTGGATATCGCAATTGATCGCGACGACCTGTAATAATGTGTGTAATGCATACATGTCTGTTGAGCCAAGTGAACATACAAAGTTTTTCGCAATATTCTTTTTAAGACAAATATAATGCCTTCTTTCTGTTTTTTCGCAATACTGCGATTTAAAGAAAATTTTTACTCTGCAGTGCTGTGCAAAGATTAAAGGCCTTAAATACATTTAGAAAATACTAAATAATAAATTACAAATAAAATGTTTTCACGTTAATTAATAACGTTAGTAATCTCTTCAGGAAAATGTACATAATTACATCACAATGTCGTATTTGATCAAGAGTGTATTTACGTAAAAAAGCAAAAAACACGTACACTTTTCAAGTACGTAAAGCAAACGAAATTGTAGGCATTTTTTGAAATTGGAGATTTATCCATATTGCTTTTCGATGCAGATTCATTTAAATTTTTCATTTAAAAAAAAATAAACATTATAAAAATATAGTAAATGTATTCAACCTCGTTTAATAAGTCTAGAGAAGGACTAAATGCTCGATGGGATATGTGAACTCTTAGATGCAACAAATTGATTACTTTCTTTATATCAAAAGAATATAAATTTCGTAAAGTGAACAGGTGAACAGGTAAAGTGAAAGGTAGAACATTATAGAAATTCAACTTTTTATATATTTGGTAGACAAGAAATTTTAACTTTTACAAAAACCCTGTCTTCAATCATTTTTACATGCACATTCATGATTTGCCAATATTTTTTCTCAAACGTAGAATTGTTGATTTTTTAAGAATATTCTTATACCAAAGTTACTAGTTATTTCAATACAAATATTTCATCTTGATAGATTCCTAAATTTACGCGATACGGTTGGAAAAAGTTCTTCCCAAACCCTATTTTATTTTATTTATACCCTAGCTCACAGCCATTCGAAATTCAAATTCCTCTTGAAAATTTTACTATAAAAAATATGTTTTAAATAGTTTCGTTGCCAACTAAGTATTTTTTATAACAAATTTTTGCAAGTAGCAAAAAAATATCGGCATTTTACAAAATCGGCTAGTTTTAATTCAAAACTGAAACGTCAATTTGAAGTACACTTAAATTTTAATTATATATAATTTTTATAACACTTATTAGCTCTTGATACTTAAGAATAATAATAACTACTATTATTAGTATGGAAAAAAATTCAATAGACTTTAATATGTGTTACTACTTGACCCCATTTTAATTTAAAATTTTGGTGCTAAATCTCACCCCCCCCTGTAGAGGTTGAAGTTGAAAAATGCACGCAAAATGTTAAAAGAATTAAAGCTTAAATTAAAACAAATTAAAAATATTTGGTCCGGATTCGGAGTCTAGTATGTACACCCAATGTTATAAATCTTATTTAGAAATAAATTCTTTTATCAATTTTGATAAAAAATCGTAAACTTTTATAGAAAAATATATGTGATATTCTTAAATTAATTAATTACCTAAAGTAATAGCGATTTATCCATAAACAATATTCATAAGTGCCACCTCTGAAGCAATACCGCAGGTGTTGGCGCCTATTGCAATCTTGGCATACCCATCAGTTCCAAACGAACTTCCCCATGAATTTCGTACGATATAAAATGGATTTTCAACCGTCAGATCATAGCCAACAATTTGAATTGAGTGATTAGGAGGTCCATTGCAATGGTACTTAATTATTCCACCCAGGTAATTTTTCCAAAGAGAAGCATCAACTGACGCACTTAGGGGTCCTCGTTTAGCGATGGCTTCCAATAAATTTTGTTCATTTCCTGTAAAGCTGAAAATAATAAATAATTAATTAAAATAATACTATATACATAGTTTAGGGTTATTAGTTGAATGATATGCATTGCGCTCACTTAAAACAGGCATATTGTTTTATTCGGACAGTTTTTGGCTTCTTTCGCAAGCCCCTTAATATTTCTTTTGTACGACAATGGCTTACAGCTGCAGAATCAGGGTAGAGATTTCTCGGTAGAATTTTGATTCTCCTTTTCTTTAGCCATTCTAATAACTCACAAGTGTCACCACCTAGGCAAGCATTACTAAATTCTCCAGAGCAATCCAACATTTGCTGCACACTGAATGACATAGGCGTTGAAAAATTTATCTGTAAAGCTAGTAGAGATTCTATAGAAGCTACAACGCTATGAGCATAGCATGACCCGCATTTCCCTTGGTTTCGAATTTCCGTAACAATTCCAGTACTCCTCCAATCCACTCGAAGAGGTACACTGCACGGCTTAACGCCGATTTTTACAAATAAGGTCGTCATTCTCTTCACTATTGCTGCCGTGTCCTTCATTTCGTTAGGTGCCATTCCGAGACAGTGTTCTAGGAAATCTGTGTTGCTATAATTGAAGTATTCAGTGGGCTCAAAATCAATTCCCTCTGGTATTCCAACTGTGTTACGAAAATTTCGAAAAGCTTTCTGGAAAAATGAAATAAATTTAGTATTACAGTATATTTAAAGAAATATAAATAAAGGTAATACTTTGTAAACTTCATATCTTTCATCGAAATTCAAATATTCCTCCAAATAACTCCTATTGAATTTTACAACAAATCGCTTAAAATGCTCTTCACTATATTCTGGATTTCTGTTTGGCAAGGATAGAAATAGCAGAAATATTATTAGCACTCCGAAACACACATCCGAAGAATAAAACGCCATTGCAATTTGCAAAGGACATATGAAGCAGTTTCTCTAAGCGCGCCCTTTCGTGATAAAGATAAATCTAATAAAATTAAACTACCGGCAACATGCAATAGGTCAAAAGTGATATCATTTTGTGGTCATGTTTTGCTTCAATAGTAGAAATGCGTTCAAATTGAAACTTTGTCGCATAAAAAATTCAATAAAAATTATTTAAAAATCATAAAAACTGTTTTAATTGTATTTTGACACTTTTTATTAAACTAAAAACAGGGTCTAATATTTTCCATAATGCACTGCAGAAGTAATCAGTGGACTAATCCTACTGTTCCATGCTCCCCAGCCACTAAGTCACTGTCAAAAAAATTCAATAACGTATCGCGTAGATTAGACTGAAATATCTAATCAGCTTCTCTGCACTAATTGCAAGAGAATATTTCACAGTGTCACAGAATCTAGCCTAGGCAAGCCTGCTTATCTATGCCCGATATGCATTATCTAAACTATTACTACTCTTAGAACTTTTAAATAATGTCTGAGGAAATTGTAGCCTACTGAATTTTCAGAATGACTAAATATAAACAAATTCAAGTGCTTGACGGATGGACGAATTTCCAACAATAATAAATGGAATCGGATATACGTAATATTTTTTTCGATTATATTTGATGGCATAATTCCTTCCCAATTTTATCATAATCAGAAAATAATAAAAACGTTTGCAATAATGACGTATATACTTCCTTTAAGAATTAATGGATAAATAGATTCAATTTTTGAACAAGATATAATATAAAATATGTAGTTAAATATACCTAATAAATAAAAATAATAATAATAAAATAAATATAATTCCCTGCGCAGTAGCAATCATTCCTGAAAAGCCTCTGTTGTTAAATATAAATATTTTCAAATGTTTAGTGATAAGTATTGTGTAGAAATTGAAATGTAATAAAGTGAGAAATGAGTGGCAAACATTTAAACATACGATGAAGCTAAGTTTTGGTGAATTGGGACTAACTCGAATTAATATTCTTATTGGATTATCGCTAGCTATAGGAACTATAGGTGGAGTCTATTTATTAACGAAAAAGACAAATTTAATAAGGTAAGTTTGGAATAGTAAGTAACTCAACAGTAAGTTTAGTATAATGGCTACAACATTTAAAATTGCGTGTTTTTTCATATTCTTTTTAGTAGCTCACAATATAATAATAAAATTATAAAAGTATTTTCAAACGTAATAAAAGAATGGGAATGTTTTTGATTTTATTTGTAATATGAATTTAATTTTTGTACATTACTACCACATATTACTACAGAATTAAAATATTTTCTATAGTAAGCAGATGACAAGGCAAAAGTTTTTCTCTGTTTGCAGTCGGTTTCATCCCGATATAGGAACAGAGAAATAAGTAAATGTCGGAGTGTATTAATAACTTTAAATAATGATGAGAAATTTGTATGCCAAAAATAATAAGATTAAGTGGTTTACCTTTAACTAAAATTTAACTATCGGATCTGCGTGGCTAGTTTCTTGATTCATGCCAGGCTGTCTTTTAAAAATACCCATTAATCCCTTAGCATTTAAAGACTTTTTTAATCTGCTAAAAAAAAAACTTTACAAAAGTCATGCACTAACATCTAAAAATATTGTTCACAAAAAGGTCTAGATTTGAAACAATATTATCGAGGTATTAACAAAAATATTTCTTCTGGCTGGCTTTTAATTAACAAAGACAAAATTTATTCAGGTATTATATATCCGTGGGATTTCTAAAGCAATTCGAATAATACTGAAGTTTCGCCAAAGTCCCTTAAAATCATAGTGAGATGGCCAACGCTGGCGTCATCCTCCGTATTCTCAGAGATTCGAGCAACAAGCTGAGACTGTTTTTCTAGGAACTGCAGTTAAACTACTCTAGCAATCTTCGAAACTCAACTAATGGTCCCGGTTGATTCTTATATAGTGGAGGCAGCTATAGACATTGGTAGGTCTCTCTAGTGAGATCTAGAGAATATTGTCTACAGCAGCCCACTGGAGCACCTAAGAGACTAACTCATTGTTGTTTTAAATAGCCAGCTAGGCAGAGCCAAGTTGCAGAAGCAGTTCAATAGTGGTGAAGAACGCAAGGATAATCATGACTGGCTTTAAATGTTTCTAGATAGTAAGCACATGGCGAAATTTAAAATAGCCCGTTTATTTTCATATTACAATTCGACATATTCTACTAGTAGATGCCTTTTTTTAAAACAATAAGACTTTGAAGCTAAGATTTTATGAAAATTTATTTGTGTATTCCCTTTTAACTTTTTACCAGATTTACGGATGTTGATAGCTTATTTTGGAAAAAAATTATTTAGGTGGTGGTTTCATACGAACTTTTCAGCAATTAGCACCATTGTTTTTTTTTTTTAATTTTAAACAATTCGTCAGGTTTGTTGCTGAAATCTCTGAGAATTTTCATAATGTCTGTTTAATTATGCAATAATTATCGCATGATTTTTGATGCATCTTTTACCATCTGTGGCTACATATTTCTATATGTATTTTCGTATTTCTTTTAAAGATTTTCATATTTCTTTTATATACAAAGTCCAAATATTCGCTAATTAGTTAATATAAAATATTTAAGTTATGGTTGGTAGTAGTTACTCAAAAGTCTTTGCGAAAAGTTTTTACTTTAATTTACGCCGTTAAAGTTACGATTAAAATGATAAATGTCTTGCTTTACTTCAATAAAGCAAATTATTTAAATATGTACTTAACTACTACAAAATCACATACATAAAAAAAATTTAAAATCTAAATAGCATTTTACTATAAAAATTATAAACGTATAAATGGGCAAGCATTAAACCAAGTAAAAAGCGTAAGTATGGTCATAAATGTTTTACCGTTTTTATTCGAATAGAAGATACTATACTTAATTAAAATTATCTAGGGACAAAGCATAAAAGCGCTAATCTAATTATTCCAGCGCAGGTGAAGCATAGATCAACAGTAATCGACTGTTTGTCACCCTTCATAGTTTCTCGTAAAACTGCCTACGAACGCACTGAAGAACGCTGGCCATGAGTGAGCAATGAAAATGAAGCTGACCCGCGTCAATTGCGTTCCCCATATGCCCGACCACTCGCGCCCCGGGCTAGGTAATAGCCCACAGGCACCTGTCCACATACAGGTAACGATACCCTGTCAACTGTGAAGTCCAGAACGGAAGTGCTGCGGGATATGGCGAAGAGCAGTTGCTATTGAACCGCTTCCTACCTCAGTATTCGCTATTACAGGTAACAGATGAAACCTTGTCTGCCGCCGCTTGGTCCGTGCGTGTAACTTACTTAACTTGTGACAACGCAACATTTGCCTCAAAAGAATTCAGAGCGCCTGCGTCTTTAACGTGCGCTAGGTTTGACTGCTATTGGGCTAACGACCTTAATTTCGTACGGTAATTAGCGATAGAAGGTGTAGTCCGTGAAATAGAAAACTGAAAATATCCAGAACTAATCGTCTGACTCTGCTGAGAAATGTGGTGAAGCTGTTGGCGCGTGTGCAGGTTCTTCTTAAGATAAACACTTTTTCCGCTGTGAACACCAATTGGCCCTAAAGTGAATGTTTCAATGAGCAAAAAATGCCACATTCTTAAAAAGTGAGTACTGGAAACTTATCACCACCTTGATTTACACCTTTAATTATTAATTAAAAAAGGGGGGCTTATCCACCAAGAACGAAATCCAGTAGAAAGAACTGTACAGAGTATTGTGGAGTGCAAAATATGATTAAAAAGTTAAACGACCTTATAATACAGTGTTATTTAATTACAGTCACAGGTATTTGTAATTAAACCTTCATACATATCTCTACTTTCGATGCAAATTATACTGTTTGTAATTACCTCTTGTAATTATGATGTCACCCATTCACGGTCATCGTTTTTTTTTCAGAAATTTATAATTTTTTATTCTATGCTTTAAACAGTGTTTACAAATAAAGTGAACTGTTTACTCCAAATCCAAATATACATAATATCTTTAAAATTAATTAACTACAAAGTACAAAAGGTTAGCTAAATTAAAAAACGTGAAGATTTTTTATTTAATGAATATCTACGAAATTGTAATGCTGACAAGTTTATTCGTGATCCTATTTTACTTATTACGTTAACATTTTCAATACCTAGGTGAATCCTTTTTAATACAATTTTAAAACAAACTGATTCAAGAATGGGTGTAATTTGTTTCTAATTCGCTTATTCAATCAACAAAATTATTTTCATAACAAAAATTTTTTCACATTTATGTTGTTATCGCAAAATGTTCCCTTTTATCTTCAGAATTTGTTCCACAGGCGACAATTTTATCGTTTTCGTAATCCTTAATTTATCTTGGTGATGTTTGGGATTAGACTTCGTTTTCAGCTAAAGTAGATAACAACAGGGTACCGCAAAATATAAACAAAAACAAGAAAGTGATTACTTTTTTTTAGAGTGTATATTGTAAAGATCCTTTATAACTTCATAAACTTGATTATTTCGTTAATAGTTAATAGAATTCATTATTATGTAACTTATAAATCAACCAGCCTTGCGTTATTCAAATTTTTAGTTACTTTAATCTTTTGAATAAGTCTTATTTCTTATTATTTTTGAAAATACCTTAAGACTTAGAAATTTCAAATTGGAAATTGTACAAATTATGATGCATGTCGATGTGAAAAGCTCGTTTATAATTTCCCATTTTTTTAGAGTATACACAGGTTCACTGTAAGGTATTTAACAATCACGTATACTATGAATTCCTGACTTTGACAAAAGGTTATTCTTATGACTTTCAATATTCATTTCAATAAAAAAGATTTCAGCTTTTCTGAGAATTTCAGAATGGTGTTACTCTTTAAGCCATATATCCAATTTCCCCGTTTTTTTAATTAATTTGTTAATCATTGTTAAAAGCTCTAAATATTTTGTGCTTTACTGGTTTTCTACTCAAATACTTAATTAGCTGTTATTCTTCCCGAACACACAATATAAAAGAAATATCCTAGATAGTAATGTCCTGGATTACAAATATTTCTTGAAAATTGGTGCCCGGTGTTGTAATATAACTAGGCTTGTTATGTTTAAAAAATATTTGCTGTAATTAAATCTTGGCATTTGATTATTGCCATAAAAAACTTTTCATTATACTGAAAAGAAGAGGAAATATATAGACGAGAAAATTAAGCTTATAATTAATAGTTCGAACTAAAGTTTTGGAAACTTTGTGCTCTTTGAATATACCTTTTTGTAATCTGTGATTTTAAAACAATTACGGATCCTGTTTTAAACATAGTTCATGCATTTCCAGATGACAGGGTTTTGAAAAAAAAAGTATATTATTTTTTTTGTTTTTTCCATATGAAGACTTATGATGATTGCGATCACCGGTTTACTCTCTGGCCCTTGGTTAGTTATTTGATTTCCGACACTGAAATTACCTACGGCCTCTTTGAATGATATGCGTTTAAGAAAACCCTACTATATGTTACCTTAAAAGCCACCCTGTGTGTGAAAATTTTTTGCCTACGGGTATGCAACGTGCGATACGAATATCTAGATAAAGCTTAGAAACTAATTAAGTAATATTTATGTAAAAATTATTCAATCTGAACAGCAGCGCAGGTAAGCTCAGTGTGATGTTAATGCCCAAGAAAACACCATTGGACCCATTCAGTGCACCAATGAGTCCAGAGTGAAAGAAAGTAAGAGGGAAACGAGAGGTTGAATAATTGTGTTTTATGCAGAACACCAGTTGCAAAAAAATGTTTAATAAAGCGGTCGTTGCAGTGATCTCTGTTATTTTTGAATTCTTTAAATATCTTGGATTTATTAAAAATCTTGGAAATGTGAATGTCTTATTTTATGGAAACAAATTAAAAAAAAAAAAACTCAAAATTCTTTTATATTTGTTGCAATATGAGAATTAATAAATAATTCGAGTACCTTTAAGTTCAAAGAAACTATAAAGCGTTATAGTTAAATATGACATAGACATTATCTCGAAAATTGCACTACCAAGCCTATTACAGCTCATTTCCTATTGAATGTGAGTTGGCAAACGTATAAAAACAACAGGAAACATTACTAAAAGCCTGAAGACAAATCGTCAAAGCAGATATCTAATTTGTAATCAAACCAATGCCATTGGTATCAGCTGTGGCTTTTATATCCGGAAAAATTAAGAGTGTCTTTAAAGTAATTTCTACGTGACGAGGGTGAAGAAGCAGGAGTATCTCATTAATCCACAGGCCGCATTCGGCAGAACACAAAAAGAACAGAGCCGTCCTTCAATTGGATTCCGATTTGAAAGGGGCCCATTAAAGATTTAATTTTTCGCTTGATTACCCTCGTGATAATTATTAGGAAAATATAACCCACAAAGAGAAATGTAATGCCTTTTAACAACTTTAAATGCCTTCAAATATTCGTCATATTTGTCTTTTGTTTTATGTATAAATTTCCATTTATTGATCTTGTGACTCACAATTTGAAGGTCTTTTGCATAAATTTAATTTGCGGTCGTTTCCACATAAGTCGAAATTTAGGTATTTGCTCAATGAGTTCAGAACTCGCTTTGAGTTTTGCTTACTTAATTTTAAATATCAACATTTTACCTTGATGTTTTCAGATGTAGGCATGTTAAAAGGTTAATGGGACTTAGAACTCAAGTTCCATTCCTGCTGGGACTTTGTTTATTCCTTTCTTCTTTTTATGCATTTTGGTGCCGCGATAAATTTGGAAGTTGACCATGTGTAGGTTCACATCATTATGTGATGTGGTACCATTGAATCGAGTCAATGAAGTTCATCGCACTTTCGCTTTCAATAGGCCAACCAGGCAGCTGGAATTTAAAAACTTATCTAATACCACGTAAGAGAAAAGTCATTTTGGAAATTCGATGAAAAAGTTTATTTTCATTTAAATTGTAGCATATTTTTTGTGGTATGAAAAGCGACATTAGAAAAGTATTTGATTCAAATGCTCATTTCCATAGACATAGAGAACAATTATTGTAAGTATGTAAGTACAGTGAAAAGTTTAAAAACGTATTAACTTTATATAACCAAATTTGTGGTCTCGAAAGGAATATTTATTTCATTAAGTTGCTATCGAGTCTTTCTTATTTGTATAAGTTTTTAAAAAGTTAAGTTCGCATTCAGAAGGTTATCCAGAAAAGATTAAATAACGAGATAGCACAGTACAACTTTGGCATGAGGAGAACGTTTTAGGAAGATTACTTTGCTTCATGGTTAAAATTAAAAAAATAATATAGGAAAAAAGCAACACTACGAATTAAATTTCATTGATTATTTTCCAATCTTAATATATTGTTTGATTGAACGTACATAGGGCTATTTTGAGAAGATTAAAACTAAATTACTCTCAATCCGTTCAGTGGATTTTATGCGAGCACAAAAAGACAAATAGGCTAAATTAAAATTCGCAGAACAAAATTTTCGAAAGTGTATTAAATTGACATGGATAGGACAAAAAATTATTTGTTATTGTGTTGTGAAATAAATACGATTAACAATATCTCCTTGAAGATATATTAAAAAATAAGCAAGGTCTTTCATATTCTACGCTAAGTGAATATTTCGAATAACTTTATAAAAACTGTTCATATAAAAAATTTAAATCTGTATCTCTGTTATTTCGCAACTTTCGGAAAAAATTTAATTTAGTGTTTATTTTTAAAAATAGACATAGATGCATATTTCAGGAAATAGAAAATTGTGTCCTTTTTAAAAAATACCATAGTGCGTTTAAACCCTAAACAGATTGATAGATTTTTGTCTGTAAAAACATAGCGATATTAGAGATGTGTCTTGATTTGAGAATTAATATAGAATTTCTAAAAACCGAATTGAAATATATTATATAAGTTTTTCATGTTGAGAATGTTATAATTCATTCATTACAATCACAAATTCAAAACCAGATGTAATTTTGGGTTCATATTGAATACACCAGCGAATAAATCACAGCGTAATTTACGTTCTTTGACTGATTTACTAAGGGAAACTAAAGGCACCGAGGTGTACTTGAGATTTATATGTTCATTTCATTTGAAGATATAAAGATTTGGATTTATGTATATATTAGATATCAACTTTATACCTGGCAAGGAATTACTTATAATGTACTATAAAGTGAATAATGTATTACGTATTCTAGATATAAGAAATCACACTTAATTAGTTGTTTCTTAGATACCCTGAAATTGATTGAAATATATTCAAGTTTGTCCCAAATGTTGTATTTCGTGACAAAATTTTCGAAAACGTATTTCAATAAAACGACGTGAATAAAGAATTTCATTTTTAATTATTTAAGAATATGTGGAAAATTCCGCAAACAAACAAATTCTATATTGACTAATTCCAATCAGGTCATTAACATTAAAGAAAGATAACTCGTTATAAAATCTTCTTTTGCTATTAGAATATAATTTTATGAACAAGAAGAAGTAAATATAAATATATGATGAATCATAGGCGAAAACTCCCACTTTCAGTGCTATTATACTGTGGATTCTAAAAACATAAGAAAAAATAATGGAGGTTGTGATAACACGCCTGTGAAACCCATTTTTGGTATTTTTGACGAAAGCAAATTAAATATTAATTATGTAAATTTATTATTCCATCGTTTCGAGAGATATCATTTGTTAATCAACACTAGATATATTCTAGTACCTTCGGTGACGCTACGAAGCCAGGTGTATAAAATATTAAACCGAGCCTATTTCCAAAACGTAATAAACAAATATTGTAAACAAAATTAAACCGTGAAATGTTTACCCCGAACGCGTGCGAATTACGAAAGAGCTGTGGAAGAATACCTCTCGCGGCCCCAGACGTGTGTTATACAATTCCATGGTATTCCGGTTTAATGACGTCGGCCGCAAGCTAAGCGAATAAAGGCCATTTGATTAAAAATTCGCGCTCTTGTGGTCAGCTTTTAACGGTGCGCTGCCGGTAGACGGCGGTTAATTACGTTCGAACCGCCAGGTAGATCGGTAGGCATTTCGCGGTGTGACAAAGCAGTGAACAAATTGAAAGAGAATAGCGCGCCTAGAGATCAGTGAAAAAGTAGAGTAAGATCAGAAGAAAAGATAGGTGTGTGCAAAAAATGTGAATGACTCTCGAAGTGCCCTTAGATCAAGTATAAAAAAACATAGTACATTTGTCCACGATGATATCATTGTCAAGTGCATTCGACCATCCTGCTGATTGGCAGCGAAGCCATTTTATCGGAGGCCACACAAATTTCGCCGTCTTCATGGTCCTCTTCATGTTCTGTACCATCGAGGCGGTTATCATGAAGATCGCCACAGCATCTTCGGAGGAAGTGGACTCCTCAAGTGAATATGACGAGGATATTTACTATGAGGAAAGGAACAACAACCACCGAAGACGAAGACATAATGGAATCTACTTTTACTAAAATTGTCACAGGACTGTTTGCGGCCTGTTCTACCCACCCCCAAGGAATTCGCTTCACCACGCTATTAGGGCAAGAAAGCTGATAACTGAATATTGTGATATTTCATCTCATGTAGTATAAAACAAAAATAGTGTAAGCTGTTTTGTTAAGTTTTTAAAGCAAGTAAAGGCGATTTAGAATCATACAAGTATTTTCTTTAAAAAGTGTGGCGGTGCACGGAAAGAGTGAATGCATCGTTGGCCTCTTTTAAATCCACGAATTTGGAACGAGATGGCATATAATAATACTAGTGATGAAATTTCAATCACAAATCAAAAACTCTATAAGACGTGCAATTTCAGAAAAACGAAAATTCGAAATCTGAAAAAAATTGTAACATCATAGAAAGCTTTTATTTTGTATAAGGCAGTTTAAGACAGCATTTAGTTTGCAATTATATAGTACTGAATTTTTCTAAAAATGGACTTTTACACCGCACGGCTCATATAAACATTAACGTAATTTAATAGTTCATACGCACACCTTAATTAAGAACTCTTTTTTATATTTCAAAAATATTAAAAAATATGTGTCTTAAGCTCAAAATTTTAAAATGTTTTCTCCCAAATTTTCCAAAACGCTTTCATGCACCCAGTATTTTCAATTTTACAAATATTAATTTTTTAATTTCATTGTTCTTTATAACGCTGAAAATAGAATTGTTACGGAATTTTCTATTTAGACCAAGATTGTTTTATTTTTCATAAAAAAGGAAACTCTTTTTCAATTACTTTTGTGCCTTCCGAAAATTGTTCGATTAAATATCACAAAATTACCACAAATTACTAAATTAGTCGAGTAGTTTTAATGATAGATAGAATAAAAAAGAATATATCTCACAATATTTATTTAAAAGCTGTTTGAAGTGTATAAATAACCTAAAACTAAATTTAATTTTAAAAACAAATTTCAAAACAAAACTTAAATTTCATCATAGAATAGCAGTGCTAATAAATATTAGAAATACTATTTTATTGGAAATTTACTGCGCAGTTAAACTTTCTATTAAATGATTTGTTCGAAAATAGCGAGAGCAAATCAAAGGCCTTTCAGAATTACTCTGCGTTTAGTCAGAATGCTGCTCCTAGACAGCATTTAAAGCAGTAATAGAAGCGCAAACTAAAAGTAAGATATACGGAAATAAAAGTACTTGTCTCGAATTACATATATGGTAAAAGCAAGCAAGCCATAATCAAAAGAAATCTATCTTCTATGAACGGGCTTATGTGAAAATCATGTCAATTAAAAAAAAAGGAAAATTCCAAATTTCTAGAATAACCCGATTAATTATGGGCAATAATTAATATCGTTTTGCTTATAATGATTTTATGTCATATGAAAAGGAATTTCCCTTTTGAGATGATAGCTTATGAAAGTCCATCTAGATTACTTAGTTCAATGAATATATAGACCTTCTTTCACAGCAGCAAGAAATCAATCAACCCTTTCATGAAGGTTTCTCATATTCACATCTGACTGAGCCGGTTAGAAAGCGCAGACATACGGAAGTTAATTCAAACAAAACAAAGCACAGTCCATTGAAAGCAAACACGTTTGTTACTTTTGGACCTCAACATAAACATAAAATTGCTCGTTAAGAATGACTGTTGCATAAAATAGGTGCTATTTCCTAGTTCCTTTCACTAGGGCCTTTTCTTCCTTTGGCCGTTATAGTAACAATTAACGTTCAGGTTTGTCTTTATACCAGTCATTATGCATGGAAAGTGAAGACCATAAACTGTTACATTACGTGACTAGTATGGAAATAGATGCAATCTACAAGAGAGTGGAAATATTTTATAGGTGCTGTTAGCATTACTATTAAAACATTTTCCCAAATGTCTACCTACCAAAGCCGGTTTGTAAGTGAAGACATTTTGTAACTCCATAATTTCCATAATGCAACATCTTTCTCATTTATTTTTAATCATCACCAGTTCAACAGTCGGGGTATGGAGTTAACTAGTAATAGCGAATCCAGACTGTAACCTTCAAAAGCGCAATGCTTGATTGCGCTTAAATTTGTTCTAACCGAGTCAAGGCTGTCGCAGCTATCGCGTTCTTTAGCCGGTTTCTAAATAGGGACCTAAGGAGTTTTAGTAAAAAGGCAATACGAGTAGAAGGCATGAGCTCATTCAGTAATTTCAAATGCTTTAGAACGTTTCTGTTTTAATTCTCTAGACTGAATGTTTAGATGGAATTTTACATTATAAGAATGACAATTACTTTTACATTACACGAATACTAATTTATTTTTTATATTATTTGAATTGTGCGATGCATCAGAATTTTTATTTGTAATTATTCTTTTGTAAAAAACAAGCATTATAGGATTGTTTATTGAATTCAATTCACCTTGAAAAGAAACACCTTTCGCATTTATTCTTGGATGACAGACACCTTTTTGTTGATTTCGATGTTAGTTAAAGCTCAATGTCGCAAACGTGGTTTTTTCCATTTGGGATGGCTTGTTATTGTTATATATATAAATATATAATATTAAATGATTTGTGGTAAAGTAAAGACAAATTTAAATGTGCTCTACAGAGGATTCATCAATTTATAAATATAATAAATCGAATATAAGTAGTAAGAATTCAAAATTTAAGATTTTCAAAAAGTTAAATTAAATCATAGATCAAAAACTTGATATGACTTAAATGTTAAGTAATATTGGTTTATAGTTCAGAAAAAAGTTATGTTTGTTTCTAATTCCTTCACTAGATATACTTAGTATTAATTTAAGAATTTTTTTTTTAAAGAAAATATAAAAGAATTTTCCTTAACTAAACAAAATTGAGAAATAATAATTTATCTATTATTCGCTATAAAAGAAGTAAAAGTTTTCGCCACCAACTAATTTCTGGCCAATTTTCATATTCTCTCGTTAATTTATGTAAACTTTTGGAATATTCGAGAAGAGTATCATGATTTATAAATTAGTTCATAACGAAGTAGAACTGAAGCAGTGCCAATAGAAAAGACAAGAAATAGAATATAAAATATTTTATTCAGTAAGAAAAACCTCTTTATCTGTTGCTACTAATAGAAGAGCAAATAAATAACCTATGAAATATGTATGTTCTCATTTTCAGTTTTAATAAAACATTTATATGAAATAAATTTTAACTAAATGTCTATCTAACAACAATTAGGCTGGTAATTTTTCTTTGGAGTATTCACGATTTCATATACACAATTTTATAGATTTGAAAGATCGAAATTAGTTAATTATATTAATTATCTTACGAAATATCAAAACATCGTACGTTTACAGCAGTTTAGGTTATATTACATATTTTATTTAAATGAAAAGAACAGCGCAGAAAAAGTGCTCTTTAACTGGTGGACATTTCGTGAAAATATTCTGTTATTAAAAAGGAGCACATCTCATGAGCAAGTAATTATTAAATAGGTTGTAATAAAATAACACAACGATTGCAACAAAATGAACATTTATAAAATACACATAATTTCTACATTATTATGATACTTCTAAATAAAGTGTAAAAATAGTTTCATGAAAAATACGTTTTGAGTCAGCCACATGGAATAGAATGTTATAAACACCGACTTAAAAATGCATATTTCGTGTACATGTTGATTATTTTCAGTTTCTCATATTTTTCCCACTCCAAGACTAATTCTATTGAGTGGAAGGTGGAAATGAATTTCTAAAAATAGAATTCACACAAGTGCAATGTGCTTCAATGACAATTTACACATAATCCACTTATAGGGCATTTTCAAATAAATTTCTAAATTTAAAAATCTTACAATCTATTTTAAAATTATTTTTTGGAAATTCCAATAACTAATTCCACAACATTTTCGTCTCCTTTTTGCCTGCCATGATTAAAACTCCTAAATTAAATAAAAAGATATTTTAGACAAAAATAACAAAAATAACACGCTGCATCCGATTAAGAAATTAAATCGTTAATAAACCAATTGATGAATTCACATTAACTTAAAAATCAGGTTTTCGCAAAAAATATGTCAGTATATCAAGACACCTGAAATTTTGTTATATTTATTTATGAAATTTCATAGTATTTAACAAGTTTAACATTTTAAAACCCACGTTACTGGTTCTACTTTATTTCCATGGCATCTAATTGCGGAGTTACTGGCTCGTCGCACAATCATAAATCACCCCATTGATCTCACAAACTTAGTAAGAGTAACGATCAAGATTAAACAGCATACAAAAATTCATAAAAAAAGTTGAAGATGATGATGAAGAATGTTAAAACAAACGATCGCAACTCTTTCAAAAATTGAGAACTAATTTAAAAGCCAAAAAAAAAATGACTTTTGAATAGTCATAAAAATAGAATACAAGTTATATTTATATTAAGGTTGTTGGTACTTTTTAGTGAGTTAAAATTTTTAAATCCTTACTTTATGTTGGAACAGAAAACTATAGAATCTTATAGCATTTCTTTCCTTAAGCAGTTGTCTAATTTTTGTCAGTTTTTAAACAGATATTGCGAAATGAAATAAAATGTCAACGAAATTTGTCAATGCCATGGTTTAAAAATTATTAATCACTACCAGGTATAGTCGGCATGACCACACGTAAGGTCACCACGTCTCCAGCCATCATTTTTTTAATCCAAGCTCAAAAAATAATAGATCGTTATGAGAGTAGACAGTGCTGCAAGTTCAAGGTGTTTACCGTGTATTGGCTTTGTGCAAATTTTAGTTACTTTCATAATGAAAGTATGTTTTACTGGTGGCTTTATATTTTTCACCTGATATTTCTAGAAAGGGAAACCGGTTTTAACTGCTTTAGCGCATATTTGTTCTTTACATGTGCCTACATGTTTCTATAATTCAACCTTGAAGTGTTTATCTGGTAAGCGCGTTTTTGAACAACCTTTAAGACAAGCATTCAGGAAGTTTCAATCTTACCAAATAGTCAAAGCTAACTCAATAACGGGTATGACGGGGCTTTTGAACTTTTATACTATACTTTTATACTGAGTGATTTTCTCATCTTCGGAAGGACATTAGTAAAGTCATTAATTTAATTATTTCAGCACTTCAAAAAAGGTCTCAATCATGAAATTATTTCTTGAACTCATCTATCTATCAATGTCAATGTTTCAGAGGAAAAATAACTGTTTTATAACATAAATTTATCATAATAACACATAAATAGTGGGTGGGATACGCATATAACATTGATGTCAAGTTTTCCAAGAAAGCGAAAGGAAAATGCGTCATCAATAAAAACTTTATAAACCGACTTTGATAGAAATACGCAAAATAATATCAAAGACTTAAAGACTTAAAGATATAGAAGAATAACCTGCATGAGTCTAGTTCCACGAAAAACAATGAGGCTCTGTGTAATATTAACAATTCAAAATAACTACAGACCTTTGATGACCCCGGGAATCAAAATAATTTAAATAAAGACATTTAGTGGTTTTAGTTCATCAAAACGAATTTAAATCTTTTAAATGCTACTTTGTTACAAGCAGTTTTGCACTTATACTTACACTTTACACTACTGCTTTATAATATCACCGAGGACAGGGATATTTCTTAATAAAATATATCTACATTTCTATAAGTTTACACTGGTAAAGATGACTTTAAGACCGCAATTCACAAACAATAAACAGTAACGTAAGTTATATAACCAGAACGTTTTTTTAAAAATAAATACACGTATCTCAGAAAATGATGGTTAAATTTTAATCTATTCGAACGAAGAACTTTAAACGAACATATATTTTCTATACCACTTCAAACAAATAAAAGTAAACAGAACTATGTTGTGATATTGACTAAATCCAAAAGAAATTCGAAGGATTTATTATTATAATATAAGTGCATATTTAAAATAACATTTAGTTCAACGAAAATCGCTGTAAAATTGAATTATATAACAATAGTAATATTAGTTAGACATAAATATTCCTTTCAAAGACTTGAACGAACTTCCTACGGTCAGTTCACAGCAAACGTAAAATAAATCGAATGGGAAACGATACCAAAGACCCGTTTAATTTTTAAATAATCTTCTTGCAACAAGGAAATGGTGTCAACGGATCAACAGACATCATTTCATCAAACCGTATTTCAGGTCTGTAGGTGAATAATCACGAAACGCATCTAAGAATGCACGTGCATTTACCAGGTTACCTTTCGTATACGCTAGCTGCTATTTCTGTCTGATTTGTTTTCACCGCTATTATCGCTTGTAAAGTTGCTTTTGAATTAATTTTTACAAGGTTTTGTGGTTAAATTCAGTGCCAATAGATACTGAAATTTAACCACATTCGCTATTCAATCATTTATGAATTTTAGTAAATACGAGCACTATTCTTTTACAAAGACAACACACTAATTTTTTATAGTAAATAAATGAATACATTTTATTAATTTATCTCAAAGAGATTTTATTAATATATATATAATGAATTATTATTCATATGTTACTAAGCTTCATTAAACCGACTTTCTTTTGCATTAGCAAATACAAACAAAAAACTATTCTATTTCAAAGAACTTACTAGAAATTCACATTTTGTAATGTAATTTATTCTTATAAATCATTTTTCAATTTGAAAAAATCTCTAGAATTTAAAATACATTTTAAAGGCCATCTCTCAATACTTTAGGCTGATTTGACTGAAGTTGTTAGAAGGCCTAGATAATGCCTGATTAATTGAAGTCATATATTCTTAGTAGACGATTTCTTTCTTAAAATCCACAATTTTACTTTCAGCGCCCTTTACTTTGTAAAAAAAAAATCAAACTCAAAAAATCAATCAATCAAAAATCAACTTGAAAAAATAACTTTGATTAAGTATTGCAAAATCTAATAAATTAATTGAAATTAAATTATTTCTTATATTAATTTCTAATGAACTAATACCAGGTGCTAGTGATCACCAAAAAATCCCTCGACAAAATGTACACACTTAATGCTTCATAATTACAAAAGGATTAATTAATTCTGCTTAGCTTTAACAGTTTAAATTTAAAAGCTTAACACGTTTAGGTGCTTACTAAATAAATGAAAGCTTCGAGACATGCAACTTTATACTAAAAAATTTGCAAAATTTCGATGAAGCACTTTTAAAATGTGAAACAAAATGAAAATTTCCGAGAAAACCAAACTTGTTGGGACAACGCTATTATTCAACCTCCATGCGAAACTCTCGTATGTATATAAAGTTAAAAAGTGACAAATTAGACTACAATTTTCTTTTGTTACGTAAGTATGTAAATTTATTCTACTGATGTTTGGATTAGGACTCTTGTTTTTCTGGAAATAATTTAAGGTGTAACAACACAAGGTTACCTACCTAGATACAGACCCAAACATTTCCATTGCTATCAATTTTGCAGAGTAGTTTATGTATATGTTATTTTGAGAGTTTTGAAGACCAGACAATATATGATTTTACTGGGTAGTGCTTAAGTTTACCTAAGCTTTAAGCTGTTTATAGGAAAAATACTACGAACTTTTATTCATTCATAAATAAACTATAATAAACAAAATTGTCTAAGAAAAATAGGAGTTGGCAGACTATAAAAAGAAATAATTATCAAAAAGTTATCAAACCAAAATATTATGAAGTTAATTTCAATATTAAATAAAGAATTTGATATAAATCTTTCTTTTAATTTGTGTTTTTTTTTTTAATTAGAAAAACTGCTTTGGTTTTCCTAGTAACGGCGAACCTGTATACCTACTTTCAATTTACTACAAGTATATTATTACATTTAAATATTAATTAATATTACATGTTCCACTTTTTTGCATATAAATTGAGCTTAAAGTGCTCTACTAATACAAAGAACAAGTTTTTAGCTAATTAGAATATGAGATTAGTAACCTATAGTGAAAAAATCAAAATAAATACTCATCAGTACTCTCAAAGAATCTAATTATAAAATTTTGTAAACATTTTGATCACAGGTATGAATTGCAAATCTCAGAAATACCGAAAATCAAGATTATTGTTTTTAAATCTTAAATCCTAATATTCGAGCTTTTCTTATAACACATACGTTATTATAAACTTAATTGAAATTAATTACCGCTTGCAAACTAAAAACTGTTTTTTATCACGTGCTAAAAGAAATTTTAATCTCACACCCTTTATTTTTTCCTTTTCAGTAAAATCACAGATAGGAAAACAAAGAAGAAAAATCCAGATCGTTGCAATGTATGTTTTGAAGCACTAGACCCAGAAGACTTTAAATGGTGAGCAATTTTCATAATAATATCTTAAAAAAGAACTTTCATATTTATTACAATTACAAAAATAATTGAATGTAATTTATTCATGACTACAAATTATATTTTGGTTTTAGTTATGCAACCTGCTGTAATTGTGGCAAATCGGTTTGTCGCGGACGGCAATGTTCGGTATGGCTACCGAGTCAAGCAGGATGGGAATGTCAATTATGCAATCTCAGTAACGAGTCTAGATCAAGAGCAAGCGAATGGGTTCAAAGACAGGTTTCAGAGCATCAGTTTCATCCCACTAGAACACGTAGTGAATTGCACCTACCATTAAAACGCAGATATGGATCACATCACTCAGGTAATAATTGTTATTAATTTCTTTTTCGTAATATTTCTAACACATGTAACATTTTAAGTTTATGAAACTACAAGTGAAGCACCGTCGTCGATTTATCCAGAACAAAAGGAAAGGGTTAGGGAATATGTGGAAGAGGTTGTAGCCAATATGTTAGGTGGACCCCTCGACGAAATCCCTGTAGGGCAGCTATATAAGAATAGAGATTGTAAGTATTTTTGTTCGCTATATATTTTATTTCACTTATTCATTTTTATCAAAATGTTGACTGTTCCAACATCATGAAAAATTTTGAGAATAATGTTGTATGTATTTATTGTTCGCAACATAACTATACTATAATTTTTATGACCCCCGACATACAAATATAATTCGTGGAATGATTGTCTGATGGTCATTACTTCGAAACTACCTTTCCAACTTCAGTACATTTTTATATTCAGTTTAGTATGTTTATTTAAAAAATAATAAAATGCTTGAATTAAAAAATATTAGTGCAATACCTCTTCTGAAATGATATATGCTATCAAAAGTTAAAACAATATATATAAAACTATTTGATGCGTAACCATAGTAAGATGTTGTAATTGTGTAATAAGAAGTTAAAGTTTGCTTTTATAATCTTTAATTTGAGCTTTTTCGAAACAAAGACCTTTGCGTTACATAATTTAAAGAAATATATCTCTCTTCTATATTTATAATATTAATACTTTGAATTCGATGGTAATGATTTAGTTATTAACGTGCTATAACAATATTATTAATAATAATTATTTGTTTGCTCTTCATGCAAAGAAAGTATTTTAATCGGATCTCTGCGATATTTAATATTTTATAATATACTATTCATATCTCAAAAGTCTATTATCCTAAAATTTATTATATTATACCAAATCTACAAATTTAAAAAAAAAGATATGTACGTCTATTTTTATGATTTGTTTTTCTATATATTCAAACCTACACAATAAGCTACCGATTATTTTGTAACTACAAAATTTTAAACTTCAATAATTATTATTTCGACTAGAAAAATGGCAAACACTTTAACAACTGATGATATTTAAAAAATTCATAAGAAAGCAAATCTTTAAATTAAACAATTAAACAAACATCACTATCAATTACAGACATAGGCATATTTCGCAAATACCATTCACTTCTAAGTGAAAATTTATTCTTTTTGGAAAGCTCAATTCATCAGTCGCTAGAGGGTGAGTTTAAGTTTCATAGATTTATGACTTCACTGCATGCAACCACAAACTTCTATGCTCTTCTGGCTTAAATTTTTCCCTCTTAATTGCACGGCAACTGACAACGTGCGATATGTTACTAAAATTCTAATTCATGTACCTACAGATTAAAGAAGCTCTCATAATTCCCTTTCTTGTCATTTTTCTATGAATTCCTAGCTATTTTAAACTTATAAATCGCACTGTAATTTTTTTACAATTAAATATTGATTTTAACATTAAATATTTTTTCAGCACCAAAAATACTATGTTAAGCAAAATTGTTTTTTACGAAAGGAATAGTTTTATTAAAAATATTAAAAAATATTAACAACAAAAGAGTTCTTTTGCAAAAAATTTTTAATGATATAAATGTTAATAATATAGTTCAATAATAACATTAATTAAAGAATTGAATTAATGCTATAATAAAATATATAATAATAGTAACACAAATAGCAATAGCAATTTTATACTTAAGTTTTAAGTAGCACTGGAAGGAAGGATACTCAGATAAATGAAAGGTATAGATGAATAAAAAAGAAAATTGAACGGAAACCAATTTAATTACACCAACTTTTTTTAAACGTATAATTACATTTTCTTTCTTACTTTATTATTTTTATATTTAAAATTGAGGCAGAGCTAAACAACAATTAAAATTTGCTTTTGTAACTTCAATTGCTAAACTTCTTTATATATTAAGAGTAGTTGATTTTATATTATGGTATTCAAAATATCAATTTACCCAAGCAATAAAGGACATAAAATTAGTTAAAAAAATATTTAAATAAATAAATAGACACCTGTAGTAAGAAGCGCAATCGAACGTTGTTGAATGAATTGAACATTCGTGAATATGCATCTCGTATGCATAAGTTAATATCTTCTTTTCAATGTCAAAAACTTCGTGCTCATTGTTTTGTATCTTTTGCGGCACGCATGACTAGCAGAAGGCTTAGATCCAAAGTTTATTCAAAGAAAATCTTAAAGCTATAAACGTCGGGAGTGTCGTGATCATTTCGTCTACCTGCCAGCGATTTTAAGTAATTCCCATTTAATGAGAGCCTTTTAAGGTAAAAACTCTCTTACTGCTCATATACTACTATGGATACATGGCCGCCTGTATACGTACCTGTTTGCACGTCTGAAAACAATTGGGTTGTTAAGCAGACGCCAATGTTCAATGAAAGTAAAAATTTCAAACGAACAGTTTCTATAATAAAAAGTTTTTTCCCATACAATTGAAGCTTGCTTGCTATCGCAAACACTTAACCGTGGAATTCGAAAAATAATTTATCTAAACCCACACGTTCAACCTATGATTTCGAAGAATACGTTATCACAGGTCTATCACTCGCTGATTAGTATGCCCACAACGAAGAACTACGAAATTATTTTTAAGTTAAAATAAAGCGCCAGAATTTTTTTGCGAAAAAGCGTATTTTAGCATAGTGAGTAAAAAACCGCTCTTGCTTCTTACGTCTATTAAATGTACTCTTCTTCAGACTGGTGCGGTGCTCTTCTCGACAGATAAAAGTATATTTATTTAAACTGTCTAACCACGATGTTTACGTATAATCTCTAGAACCGATGAAGTTTTAAAGGTGAAAACGATTTATTCGCTTAATTAAAGCGTGCTTTTTATTCGCTTTTACCCTGCAAAAAAACGGATTATAATTGTTATCGCAAGATTACTGAAATCATCCAATGGGAACTTTGTACTGGACTTACAGGTGTAATACATAATACGAAAACTTCTTGTTCTATGTCTTATCGTTTAGTCCGGTCGGAACTCAGTGATACTTCGTGCGTGGAACATTTCCTAACGTATTTATTTTCTGTATCCCGAGTGCGTTTCTTTCGGGGCTATTGCGATATAATATTTTAGCGGGAGTGTAACGGAGTAATCGAAGTGAACTAATTGTAATTTTTAATTGGGCAACCATCATCACAATGGATTCGATTTTCACCATCGCTCTGTCCATATATGGAATATTTGCAGCAATCATTTTTATGATTGTTTACATTATTGAGGTAGAACTCGGTAAGAGATTCAGTGTTTAATTTAACCAGGTGTCACGAAAATTATTGTAATTTATTTCGCAACTTGAACAATGTCAATTAATTAAGCACATCTTGAAGCTTTTATCGTTGGTATGTTTTATACGGATATCTTATCAGCTTCTTTAAAGATGTGAAGTAATAAATTGCTTCACTTGCTGTGCTTCGAGTTTTTTGTTTTCGTTATTATTTTTGGTATTTTTCCGATAAGAGATATTGATTATCGCCGTACAATAACAAAATATTTTGGGTGTAATAAAATATTTGGAAAGCAACGTAGTGGAAACCAAGTAAGCTGTCCGATATATAATTCATTACTCCTACTAGGTTAAACCGGATGAAAGTAATAGAACTTAATCACCATAGAATCTTAATGGTAGTGCCGTAGTTTGTTATTTTTTCTGCAAAACCCCCTTACCTTAGTTTAAAAAAACAAACTTTGATTTTACATGTATTGTGTCATTAATCCTTTGAGTGTGGAACGACCTTCCTTTGAAGAAAGATTTTCGTCGTACTTTACAGAAGTATAGGTTGTTCAGTTTTTCATTCTTCGCAGCAATGAATTAACAAAGTGTATTCTTAATGATCACCCAGCACCCGGAACGCAAAAAATTTTATAAATATCCAATTATCAAAGCCGATAGTCTTATAAAATGTTTGTTGTGAGCTCTTTTTCAAAGTTTTTAATTGTGTACCTACTCTTATTTAGCCAATCAAAACATTATAACACTAATATTGAAAATTATTTTAAGTTTTGACCTATTTAATGAATACAGCAAGTTACTTAGAAAATATCTAAGACAAGGAATCTGGTATAAACGCACAAATTCTCTTTTCCTTTCGGAGAAAAAACTAACTAAACCTCTTTCTACGCGATTTCGGAGTTACGCAAATTGGAATATGAACAATAACTTCTTTATGCGACTAAATTAAAATCAATGTTAGAACAAATCCGTAATTTAAGAGAATATGGAGAGTACAAATTTTCAATTCTCGTTTCAACTCACAAGACTCCAAATAAAAGAATTTCATTAATTAATAGTTCCCCGAATTACACAACTACGCATAAATAAAATAAAAGCAGTTAAAGCAGTTTTAA